>JBBPJQ010000166.1:0-39348 GCA_038088795.1 Boletus rex-veris
CTTGCTCTATGTAGTGCTATATTGTTTGCTGTAGTGCTACTTGCCAATGACTATAGCTTGCTATGGGTCACTACATAGAATTCTCTGAGGAATAAAGCCACTACATAGTACTCTATTGAGGGGGGAACACTACAGTGACTATCAGGACTATTTACACTATGTAGTACTATGTAGTAATATCTTTTTTTCCAGATGACTGCACCTCCCTCTCCCATCCCTAGTTGTTCTTGATGTCAAATTTCGGGATTCACGGTTGTTCCAGGAGTCTCTCATGTCCTTTCCCAAGTTTTCCCCCAATATCAGGAAACTTAGTCTTTCCGTGCATCTCCTCATAAATGGAGCCATGTTCAAAATTGAACCCAACTATATGTACCACTGGCAAAACCTCACATCTGTGGTTTGTCCTCAGGTCACATTGGATGTACATGCACTTGTGCATCTCTCCTGCTTGACCGAACTTGCTCTCACAGTGAGCATTGCAATGCCATTCGACTCACCTATTATCTTCCCCAATTTGCATAAATTGACACTACGATCCGAATCATTGGAACCAATATCACACTTTCTCTCCCGAATCCAGCTCCCTGTCATAAGGAACTTTGATGCAAGCTTTTTCCATTGTCCTTCTCGGCTGCAGCTCTCCTCATTCTGGGCTGGTCTTCAGACAGCCACTATTAGCCACACCATCGAGGCACTGCAGTTGATCCATTTAAACCACTCTCTCTCAAGTAATCTCCCTCGCTCGGAGGCTCCCTTACTCAGTTTCGAGGACTTGCAACCATGCATGGCGTTCAGCAATCTTTGTCTATACGTTGAGATAGGGTGGAATGTAGGTCTGACAGATGGGGACCTGCTCACATTAACAACGGCATGGCCTCGCTTGGAAGTTTTTTTCCATCAATGTGGATTGGCGCTGGAGGGGCTGGAGTGTGGAGCTGAGGGAGGGGATCACGCCCAGCGGACTACTCCAAGTTCTACAGACATGTCGATCTCTCAATACTCTTTCCCTCACAATTGACACGCGAGGTTATACTGAATTCCCTCCACCACAGGAGGCCCCTGGGCTGACCCTGCTACGTCTGCTTTCTATCTGTGTACTCGACTCGGTTATTGATGTGGAATCTGTCCCTGCCATGGCCGCCTTCTTTGCTGGTATAGCGCCTCCCAACAATTTTTGTCTGTGTGCTAACCATGTATGCATGGACCGTTGGAAGGATGTGTGTAGACGTGTCCATAATGCTATCGACTACCATTCTTGAATCACCCTCCAATGGATACCGCCTTTTCCCTAGTCGAGGACATTCCCGACGTGTCATGAATGATGCCACTCGGTTCGCCATCCAGACGCTCTACATTTCGCTGTTCCTTCAGATGTCTTTTTTTTCTAGTCGCTCGATTCGGATTTCATCGGCATACCCACCATACGCCCTGTAACTTGTTCCTGCGCACGCCAGTCTCGCCTCCACCAACATTACGAGGATGTATCATTCGACCATGATCGTTTTGCCAGATGCCATTCGTCTTGATCGCACAGTTGAACCCTAACATCGACATTGGAACTTGTTCTATCCGACGACTTACACTGCCAAGGTCTTTTACTGTTGCCGAGCGCCTGTCCCAAGTGGCGATTCAAAGCCGCTGGCAAAACCTCACGTCAGTGGTTTGTTCTCAATTTACCTTGGATGCGCATGAACTCGTGGAGCATTTATCGAACTCGCCTTCACGGCGAATTGCTGGCGTTCGACCCACCCCCTTCCTTCTCCAACTTCATGTCTTGGCATTACGATTGGAATTGACATCAATCTCGTGGCTGCTCTCCCACATTCTGCTGCCCGCTATCAGGCATTTCCATGCATTCAACCACCACCGTCCTTCTAGGCTGCAGCTCTCTCCACTCTGGGCAGGTTTTCAGAGAGCCAGTAACAGCTGTACCATCGAGAGACTGGAGGTGACTCATTCAGGCTTTGTCTCAAGTGATTTTTTTTACCACTCGGAGGCCCCCATACTTGGCTTTGAGGACTTACGACTGCTAAGGCGTTCAGCAATTTTCGTTTCATGTTCTTCAATCTCAGGTACAATGTAGGTCTGATGGACAGCGACCTGCCCACGTTGACATCGGCATGGCCTCGCTTGGAGAGGCTTTCCATAAACATAAACTTGGGTTCAGACTGGAATGCAAACAGGGGAGGAGTGACGCCAAACCTGCTACAGCTTCTAGAGGCATGTCCGTCGCTCAGTTTCGCTGCTCTTGTGATCAACACACGAGGGTATACCAAACCCCCTCGATCGGAGGAGAGCCTCGGGCTGATCTCGCCATGCCTGTTTTCAATTGACGTGCTTGATTCGGTTATTGAAGTGGACACTCTGCCTGCCATGGCTGCTTTCTTCGCTGGTATTGTGTCTTGCCATATGTTTAGGAGGAATCATTGGCAGGATGTGTATAAAAGGGTCCGTGACACTGCCGCTCAACATTCTTGAATCCGTTTTAGATATCACTCATTCCACCTAGTTGCAAAGCGCACATCCTGTGGGCCTTTTTGTGTCACACTTATTATGGTTGACTAGGATTACTCCATGCACATCACATTTCCCAAACATTTAGTGTCTCATTTGCGAACACAGGATCACACATCTCCTTGTGCACTACGTCTACTTCGTTGCTTACCCTTTCTTTTTTCTTTTTCATTTCTCCTCCTTCCAACAGACCACTTGTACCCATTTGCTTTTTTCATTGTGCGAGTCCCCTACAACTTCACTCTAGCATCTCTGGCTAGAACATGTCACACCTTCAAAGAGCCGGCACTGGACCTACTCTGGGAAATGGTTGGAAACGTGTTTGTAGTAAATGTTAGGTGGTGTTCATAGGCAAAATGCTCAGCCGACTGATGTCCTTCAAAGGGAATGGGGAACATAGAGACATTGGTATGTTGTCAGCTGCGATGACGCTATTTTCGTGCAAGGAGCATCGAGTCGATGATTTCAAAATACTCATTCCCATTGACGTTTGTCCTGGTTTTCGGAGGATAAAATCAGTCCTGCCTCGCATCAATATTTTCTAACGGGGATCCAGAGCGTATCGTGGTTTCAAATGGAAAGGCAGGACAAAGAAGATGGTTCTTTGAGGCACTGTGGCATCCTACTAGTACAGCGATGATCGGCGATCACAGTACTTGCTGTCTCCAATAAGCACTGAGTCCGTATGAGCAGCTGAGTTCACGCTCGAGAGTTCCTGCACACCGTCTCAAGTAAACCACATACTGTGTAACACAGACTACAATGACAACAACTTCACATATCAGCGCTAGCTTACAACACGAAACGACTCCAAATGAACTGGTACAATGCCGAGTATGGCTTCAGCTGACCTGGTAACTATTGTCAGGGACGACAGTGAAGGATTCCGACTTTCCATCGACATCCCTGTGAACGAAGGCAACCTACCACCATTTTCTCCCCCACGTTTCAGTTTGCCCAGGCTTAATGGTGTAGAACGCGATACTTCCAGTGTCATTCCCAGAATCCCCCTCTCTAGTGACACGGACGTTGATGTCAGCAATAGTATTGTTCTTGATAGAGACAGTGCCCATTGTCCTATAGCTTTCGCGGTCAGAACCTAGCACATGCTTAGTGGCCACAAGATACCATACCTGAATCTGAATCTGGCTTAGTGTTTAGAGTGGTGGAGATGTGGATGGAATGCGAGCAAAGACTGGGGATGGGGATGCAACGCGTGAGCATCGATAGCATCAGTTGAAGCAGTACAAGAGAGGTGGCTGAGAAACACGAGACTCACTGAAGGCAACACAATGGTTTCCTAGAGTCTACAAGGCGAAATCTGTGGTCCCTTTTATCCCCTGCGCCTCATCCCATCGGCGGAGTCCGCATAATCCCACTTGACCTTGGACACCGAAAATTATCGCATATTATTGATCGATCCTCTGGATGGGCAACGAAAGAAGATCGAGGTGCAAATCTCTGTCTTTCATAGCCAGCTGGAAAACAATGGGCCGGATCTTCTTGAGCATGTCATATGGCACTGATGGTTACCCAACCATTGATTAGTCTGGTTCATCAAGAATCTGATGCAATGTGGGAAATTTATCCTGACCTACAAGGGAGGCGGTTGCGTATCCCTGACATAGGGTGATGGAGTGAGTACGGAAAAGGAATAGGATGCTTTGGGGACGGTCCGCAATGCGTTTTGCAGCAGGTCAGCGGGAGTGTATCAAATTGTGTCACTATGATGTGAGCGTTGTACCACTATAAACCAGCCCATCCAAGTATGCTGATTGAACGATCAGCTCACCTCGGGCTGCTCCCAGTTAGATGACGATTGGATATGACTTTGCTTGAACATGTCATATGCCACTGATGATTACCTCCGCTCTCCCCACGATTACTAGTGAGTCAATGGCTAGTCTGGTTTGCCAAGAACCTGACGTATATCCTGACCCACAAGGAAGGCAGTTTGCGTATCCCTAACATGAGGCGAATTCGAGTGAGTATGGAAAAGGAATAGGATGCTTTAATTAGGACGGTTTTGCATTTTCAAGTCCCCCAAGTGTTCAACGTTGGGAGTGCCAACATATGTGTCACTAAATATTGCATAAAATTCTGCCGCACAGGCACATTGAGTCAAAGTTCCAAGACGGTACCATGCTTCGTCAAAAGACCATCAGAACAAGAACAAACATCCGCCCAGACATGCCCGTTGTGTGTGTGGGAATGTAATCTAAGGAGGTCTGGACGCTCGACGACGCTCCATTCGGCACAACGTTTTTGAACTCAGCATTCTCAGTGGAATTGTTATGAAAGTTGTCGTTTGGCCTAGTCCGAGTCAGAGCTTACAATGACCGGATCCGATGCCTTTCCTTTCCCCTTCCGGTTTCCTCGAGGGTTGACAGCTTGAATCCGGGCCACTTGCAAAAGTGGTTGCAGACGTGCTCATCCTCGAATGATTCCACTGCCTTCTCCAAATTCCCTCACAGAATAAATCCCGTCCAATAGAACTAGTAACAAGATAATAAGTTGCATCGTGCCCAATGATAATGAACAGGTACATACGGATGCGTGAGAATCTGAGGGTCCGTCAGGAGCGAGGTTGTACCTATCCATTAAACACGCTCAGCTCGCGAGTAGTTAGAGTATTGGTGAATTGGACAATACCGTGGTAATCAGAGACATATGCCCCTTGGTTTTGACGTACTGAACATGCTGGGTGAATGCAAGAAACTGCGCGACATCATAGTATCCAGGCTCATAAGGCTCGAGGAGCGGTACACAGTTGCCGTTATGGATGAATTTCATGAATGAAGTACCTGCATCTTCAATTTCTTCTTCGCAAAGATACGTGCAATCAACACTGAGTGCCCGCCCTTTGACGGAATTGGCTGGGTAGCGAAAAGCGAGACCGGCATCGACAAAGCGGATTGAAGGGATTGAGAAAGGAGGCGGTTCAGGTGTTTTTGCGAGCCTCTTGGCGACAAAGTCCTCAGCGAGCTTGAACAATGCTTTTGCCCAATATAAAATGTTTGTCTCGCGGAACAGCATCGCTGACTCTTCCTTGACCGGGAGAGGCTTGAACGGGCCCGTAGGGAGCTGATAGGGACGACGAGCATAAGGACGTTTGAGTATAATATTTTCATGTGAACACGACCCACTGATCCCACTTGCTGTGGGTTTCGAAAGAACAAGCATAGCAGCATGTGCAGTTTTGAAAGCCCCAGCGCTAACAAAGATACCGTCTGGGCCACTAAGCCAGAGCTGTCCAGGGTGTAAGACGGTCACATTGATCCAAGTCGAATTTGCGGTGATTTGGACTTGACAAGATCACGACACAGTTGGAATGGACGATTCGGCCGAGCATCGGCTGTGATTTGAGAAAGGCAATCCGGCCTTCCTTCGTTCATGCCGAGAATGCTGAGTTCAAAAACGTTGTGCCGAATGGAGCGTCGTCGAGCGTCCAGACCTCCTTAGATTACATTCCCACACACACAACGGGCATGTCTGGGCGGATGTTTGTTCTTGTTCTGATGGTCTTTTGACGAAGCATGGTACCGTCTTGGAACTTTGACTCAATGTGCCTGTGCGGCAGAATTTTATGCAATATTTAGTGACACATACGTTGGCACTCCCAACGTTGGTCGCTTGGGGGACTTGAAAATGCAAAACCGTCCTAATTAAAGCATCCTATTCCTTTTCCATACTCACTCGAATTCACCTCATGTTAGGGATACACAAACCGCCTTCCTTGTGGGTCAGGATATACGTCAGGTTCTTGGCAAACCAGACTAGCCATTGACTCACTAGTAATCGTGGGGAGAGCGGAGGTAATCATCAGTGGCATATGATGTGTTCAAGCAAAGTCATATCCGATCGTCATCTAACTGGGAGCAGCCCAAGGTGAGCTGATCGTTCAATCAGCATACTTGGATGGGCTGGTTTATAGTGGTACAACGCTCACATCATAGTGACACAATTTGATACACTCCCGCTGACCCCCTCAGGTCTGCTGGAAAATGCATCGCGGACCGTCCCCAAACTGTACTCACTCCATTGCCCCATGTCAGGGATACGCAAACCGCTCCCTTGTAGGTCAGGATAAATTTACCACATTGCATCGGATTCTTGACGAACCAGACTAATCAAATGGTTGGGTGTTTGAAATACTCACTGATCATGGGGAGCGTGGAGGTAATCATCAGTGCCATATGACGTGCTCAAGAAGATCCGGCCCACCTCGATCTTCCTTCGTTGCCTATCCAGAGGATCAACATTTTCAATAATATGTGATAATTTTTGGTACCCACGGTCGAGTGGGTTTGCGTGGACTCCGCCGATGAGGCGCAGAGGATAAAAGGGACCACGGATTCGCCTTGTAGACTCTAGGAAACCATCGTGTTGCCTTCAGTGAGTCTCGTGTTTCTCAACCACCCCTCTCTTGTACTGCTTCAACTGATGCTATCGATGCTCACGCGTTGCATCCCCATCCCAGTCTTTGCTCGTATTCCATCCATATCTCCACCACTCTAAACACTAAGCCAGATTCAGATTCAGGTATGGTATCTTGTGGCCACTAAGCATGTGCTAGGTTCTGACCGCGAAAGCTACAGGACAATGGGCACTGTCTCTATCAAGAACAATACTATTGCTGACATCAACGTCCGTGTCACTAGAGAGGGGGATTCCGGGAATGACACTGGAAGTATCGCGTTCTACACCATTAAGCCTGGGCAAACTGAAACGTGGGGGAGAAAATGGTGGTAGGTTGCCTTTGTTCGCAGGGATGTCGACGGAAAATCGGAATCCTTCACTGTCGTCCCTGACAATAGTTACCAGGTCAGCTGAAGCCGTACTCGGCATCGTACCAGTTCATTCGGAGTCGTTTCGTGTTGTAAGCTAGCGCTGATATGTGAAGTTGTCATTGTAGTCTGTTCTGTATAGCAATGTATGGTTTACGTGAAAGTTGAAACGGTGTGCAGGAACAGGGAATCTCTCCCAAGTCTTCTGTCGTGTTAAGATCATAACCCCCCTATACACGGCACACTTTTAAATTTTTTCTTCTAGTCGCTGCTTCTCCCATCCTAAGAGTAGCCATCTAATCAGATAACACCGCTTACCTCAGCAATACCGACTGCTTCCAAAGTCGACAGAAAAAAATGAGTCGAGTGCCTTGAAGATGCCGCCCAACGGCCCTCTCCCAAACGGCAGTGCAGCGTCGCCCGTACAGCTGACCACCCCGCCCATCCTCGGCATCAACCTTGGCAACTCGTACGCCTCCATCGCCGTCTTCACAAAGGTCCGTCTCATCCCTTTCCCACCGGCGCGCGTTCATGTTCACCGGGCCTACAGGAAGGCGTTGCAGAATGTATCGCCAACGAAGATGGCGAACGACAAATTGCGTGTGTGTTGGCTTTTCACGGCGAAGAAATGGTGCGCACCCATAGTCGTTTTGACCTTGATCTACCCCGATGATCATACACGATCAATAGTACATCGGAAACCAGGCCAAGCAGCAGCTCGTTAAAAACGCTCAAAACACCATCTCTGGCTTTCGAAACCTGTTAGGCAAGAAGTGCGTCTCGATCCTCGTCTCATCTGGACTTTTGGTTCTGATCCATGGGCGAAAACAACGAACAGGTTTTCAGAGGTGCCTCAGGATAAGCTGTCCGTGTCCACTCCCGTCATCCAACATCCTTCCTTGCCCGACATGCCCGCCTACAAAGTCAAAATCCTACAACCCGCTCCATCGCCCTTACCTGCCACCGCGACCAACACGCCCGCAGCGTCGCAGGTAGCCACCCCCCGTTCTGAACCCGTCGAAGTAGAGCGCATCCTGACCGTCTCCGAAGTAACCACTATCTTCCTCGCCTCCCTCCGTCAATCTGCAGAAGATTTCCTGGGAAGAAAGATCACTGGTGTCGTCATCGCCATACCCTCCTGGTTCGACGACGCCCAGAGACAAGCCCTCTCCAAGGCCGCAGAGGATGCGGGGATACACGTCCTCCAGCTCCTCGACGACGCCGGCGCAGTGGCTGCATGCACCTCGGATAGCGCAGACGGTGCCTCCACCGATTGCACACAACTCATCGTCGATCTCGGCGCGTCCTCCCTCGAACTGTCCCTTCTCTCCATCCGCGAAGGTCTCGCATATGCCCTCGCTACCCTTTCAGACCCTACTATCGGCGGAGACGAGATCGACTCGAAACTCATCCGCTTCTTCGCCAAAGACTTTACCAAGAAAACGAAAATGCCGTTGACGGTCGCACCAGCGACGGATCCCCAGGATAAACGCGCAGAGGCCAAACTCCGTCTTGCCGTCGAACATACCAAGCGCACGTTGAGCGCAAGTCCAGGCGCCGCTACGTGCTCCGTCGAGTCCCTCAAAGACGGCCTCGACTACACCGGATCCATCAACCGCCTCCGATTCGACATGGAGATACGGTCCATCTACGACAAGGTGTATGCCAAGGTCAAGGAGCTCGCCGAGAGCGCCGAGATCGATCTCTACGACATTGACGAGATCGTGTACATTGGCGGGTCAGCGTCGCTTCCAGGCCTGGACGAATCTATCTCTCAAGGGTTCACAGAGTCGGTGATCACGTCGTTCAAGGCAGGCACTGTCGTCGGTGGTGGCGTCGGCGACCCAACCACGATTCTTGCGCGTGGATGTGCGTTGCAAGCCCATTTGCTCGTGTCGCTCGCCCAAACGTCGTCAGAAGAGCTGCTTGAGACGTTCAACAAGGAGAGCGAGATGACCAGCGTCGCTGCTACCAGTCGGACTATTGGTCTGCTCGTACCTCAAGAAGACGCTGCAGGGTCATTAGGAGGTATCTGGATACCTCTCGTTCTCAAGGAGACGCCTCTTCCATGTCGTAGAACGTTGACGTTCGAGGTCGACGCCAGCGGGGCAAATACAAAAGTCGGTTTCGAGCTGTGGGAAGTCAAAGAGGGCGTAAAGATTGACCGTGTCAAGCCGCCCAAGTTGGATGACGAGGATGACGAGGAAGAGGAGCTTGAGGAAGTAAAGGAAAAGACGCTGACCAAGGAAGCCTACTTGGCTTCGTTGTCGCTGTCACCCAAAAACCCGATCAAGGGCAAAACGACAGTGCAGGTGCAAGCCATCATGTCTAGTACCGGAGCTCTAGATGTCAGTTTCAGAGAGGTAATAAGAGACGGATTTGGGGCGGCGGTCACTGCGACGATCGCAGCGCCATGATGGTACGCCCACTCTGTCTCTTGTCCGTCGTGGACATGTAATTCTGATTTTCCTCTTAGCGATCGACTATAGACGACAACGCTAGAAGTCATAATGCCAATCATTCCCCGATATCCTCATTCCAATCCTACATGAAACGTAGAATGTATGCATATGTGACATGCGCTAGAAAGAACGGTTGCCTTTTGGCTTACCTCTGGTTTCTCCTCGATGTATCGTTTCATGAGCGCTTTGCACTCGGGGTCGTCCAGGACGACGACCTCGACGCCATGTTTCTTGAGCAGGTCCTCGCCGCCTACCCAGTTGACATTTTCGCCGATCACGACGCGAGGTATCTTGTAGAGCAGAATAGCACCTGTGCACATGATACAGGGACTCGCTCGAATGTCAGTCTCATACTCGGATGGCGAGCAACGCCTCTCCGTACCTCAATGTCGTGTACTGCATGAACCCACATCATCCATTAGTTACTACTGGGGTCAGGTACGAGAATGGGGATGAACCAACCATGGTCGAGTGCCTATACAGGGGCGCCTTTTGGCGTCCTGCATCCTCGAGCGCAGCGATCTCGGCGTGCAACGTCGGCGATGATTTTTGAATGCGTTGGTTATGTGCGCACCCGAGGACTACTGGCGTGTCACCGCTGTGGTAGACGAGCGCAGCGCCGATAGGGACGCCGCCTTCGTGAAAGCTCTTGCGCGCTTTGGCGAGGGCGGTCGCGAGTCCGAGTTTATCGAGGTCCGGGGGTGGGGGATGTGAAGGCATTGTTATGTGGGACGACGACGTCTTGCAAGTACTATATTCTCAAGCACTGGCCCGTGTGACGGCGAGAGACGTTCATGATCACAAGTTGATTATGTATAAATAGATGGAGAGACCTCGGATGCACAAGAAAGGACATGATCATACTATCACACCATGTCCATCTTCCTCGTTGTGCATGTCGTCTCACAGTGTTGCAAGATAAGGTTTGCCCCGTCCCTCCTTCAACTAACTCGATCTGCCCACAGGACACTTGGAATCATGCATGCTAAATTCTAATCAACCGTCGTAGTTGTCGGGACCCTTCTCAAGCCTTAAGAAATCAGGCAAGGCATGTCAACAATGACCCCCGACGACGACCAAGAACCCCCACGCAATTGTGGAGGCGACTGTGGTGGGAGCTCAACGTGCATATTTGGCAAGTCTCGGAAATGTTAATGCACGGCGAGCACACTCACAGCCCCTTAACAACTCTAAATGCGTCTGTGAAACGGGGTTCTTGTCTGTGGCGAGCGCTGTGTGACAGTGTGGCAGCTATAGCCGGACTGCACCGCAAAGTTGATCAAATATTCTGATCTGGAAGCCGCGCGCAATCCAGGACCGTGACGTAGCCAGGTGAGCTGTCAATCCTCAACTGTAATAAGCGTTTGTTTCAGCTGCTCGACAGATTGACAAACGAGTCGACGCTCAGGAGGAGATCCGTTCGGGTCGAAGCCCATCTGACCACTACTAGTCAATTGATAGTTCGATCACAATGCATTTCTCTCTCTTTGCTGCGTCTTCGGTGCCTTGCCAGCTGAGAACCTGCATGGCAATCACCCTTCTCAAGATTTTTATGACAGTTTCAGACATGCCAATTGAAACACGGTACTACCGTCGCCTGTCCGGAGATGGGACGTACTAGTACGCGCTGCAACAAAGCGGACAGTAACGACTAGACTCAAAATTTGCAACTCATTTTTATATTCATCGCCCTGATGGCTCAGTTGGCTAGAGCGCAGGTCTCATACTAATCCGTATGACCAGGTGACAACTCCTGGGCAATCCTGAGGTCGCAAGTTCGAGCCTTGCTCAGGGCAGTTGTTTTCTTTTTCATCCACTGTCCCCGTTGTGTCAAGTAGTCAATAAACACATCTTCATGGCTCAAGCCGAGGACTAGACCATTCGCACTCTCCATTCGGTGCAACCTGGGTCGTACGACAATCACGAAACCCCTTTTACTACCCCAGTGTCGCCATTCATCATCCCAATTATAACAAACTGCGGGAAAGCTTATTGTGTAGCAGCACAAGCCATACATTGTAACACGCCTGTCACGTTGATGAGTACTAGTCTGTTGTCAATCAAGATATCAGACATACCAGGAGGCACCCCTTGCTGAGCTGACTTGTCACGCCTGAATGGAAAGGGCTTTTCGGGCCCAGACAACAACACGGGATTGAAGAACGTGTAGGTAAACGTTAATTGCAGTGGGTTCAACAACCAATTTAACGTGCGTGCCAGTGAGTAGTTCTTCACAAAAATGCTTGTCACACTTTCAGTTAGCCCAACCATATCTCCTCGCTATGTCACCCGAAAGAATTGGATTATACCCCGTCCGTTTGCGGCAAGAGTGGGCTAATAAACTCTTCGGTCAGAGTAATTATACCGTAGGCGCCAGCACCACCATTAATACGTCACGGGTGCTAGGATGTCCGAAACGGCGAAAAGGGATTGCACGTTCGATGAGGTCACTATGCTGGGAGGAAAGGGACGTACACGAGAAAATAGAATCTCTGGTGAGGAGATTAATCAGTGTACTTCTTGACTCAAGCCTGGTGGCGAGCGTCCGCGAAAACATATCCTCCTGGAGTAACTTGCCCTTCTGATCCAACGTCTCAAAGCACCGGCGCATCTGCGGCGATCCACTGCCTCGAAGTCAAACCTTCAGTCTCTTGTCGGTCGCAGGATCGTCCTGAAGAGGCGTTCTGCAGATTATAATTATACCTGCGAGACACTCGCATGCAGCGAACATATTTCGCATCCCTCTTGCTTTAGATGAAAACGAGAAGGTCGTACATTCACGATCGGCGCAATCGTTAGGAGTGACGACGACTTTTAAAGTTCGACCTGGATGAAAACGCCCTGCGAGAGTGCTCCTCAGGTAACTCGGATGGTAATCGGAGAAGAACGATGTCGAGCCCTAACTCTCCCTGCACATGCAGCCGCAGGTTCACTGGCGTCATTCAACTCCTTGAACGCACCGTATTGCGCAAACGAAGTGCAAAGGGCTCCAAGCTCAGCGTTTCTCACCCCGGAGTCGAGCCAGCCTCAACGAGACCCATGCAGAGCTTATCGATGATTCAAGTTGATGAGCGTGCTGGTAAATACTAGTATTAGGTTGTAACCACAGTAATCAAATCTAGTCTACTTTTCCCAGAGTGATCAGTGAACAAAACAGAAAAAAAAATCCAAAACCAACCTAGGGTATGTTCTCGATGAAAATGGGGTCTACATCCTTCCAAGGCATGTTGCCACCCTCCTTCCACACCCTCTCCCGTTCCACCCAATACTCGAGCACATCGTCCACACGTGAAGGCGTCCACACACGATCTCCCGTATCGCCATCCGTCTCCGCAGTAAACCATCTCGGTCGATGGGGCGGTAGCCTGCCATCCTCCCTCGCGCGTCGCGTCGCCCGTTGATTTTCCTCTTGCCTCTGCTTTAGTTCGTTCGCGCGTTCATACTTACCCATCTCGAACGCGCGTTGATCAGGCCGAAGGCGACAGTCGGTAGGGCACAGGAACGGCTTGAGCGTGTTCTCTGGACAATCATTGAGTGTGATTGCAAACGGCGTGAGGTTAAACGGCGTTGGCGGTTTTTCAGAGTTTCTCCACAGTAAAATGTACTCTGCCATGTAATTCGGGGACGTTGGGCCGCTGACGGCCGCGTCGGGGTGCAGATATCCACTTCCGGTACCGACTGCGCGACAGATGAGCTGACTGTTCCAGCGTCCAGCGATTTCATAGGTGATCTCGCCGTCCGAGTTGCTGACGGATCCCGAAATCTCGTATGCATCCTTGCCTCGCCACCCTCGAGGCTTAAAGGTTAGGATGCATCGATCTCCGGTACGATGATTTGTGACCTAGATTCGGTCAAACTTAGTAATGCTCGGTTTGAAATGGCATCGGGAACTTACAATCATGTCACCATAATGGTCAATGGTAGGAGACCCCAGAATGAAGCCGGAAACGTTGGTAGTGACTTTCTTCCACGAGTAGTGCTCCACTACCTTTCCCTTCCCGCCAACGGTTGTTGCCATAGGGTATTTTGGTGCCCATTCTTCAGGTAGCAGTAGTTCTGCATGCGCAACGCCAGTGGGCCGGATCTCGAAGGACTTCCCCATAAATCTATTTTGAGCATCAACCTATAGAGTAATCAACCATGTTTTCTATCTGCCTAACGTCAGGGCATACTTCACCGTAATAATGCCAACTCGGAGATTCAGCCCAGCAAGCGGAAATAGGAGGATGATGGCTGACTTGCTCGGACATATATCGGTATTCTTTGTCTAATCTTACATACTCGAATGTCTCATTCTTGTGGAAAGGTCAGCACATACTCAGTATAAATGACATAACTTCCTTACAAGCATAGGATTGAATGGCTTTGCTATACGTCCGATAGTTGATGAATAATTAGACATGGCAAAAGCGGCGACGAATGCTATACGTCGATGTGGGTCTTGCTCCCGAACGGCCACGTCGACTGCAGATGGGTACATAAACGAATGGAATCATCAAACAGCTAGAATACTCACGACACTCGGAAAATTCCATGTCTTCGGCCTGCATGGTGTCAGTTCGCTGAATAGTACAAGGGTAGACCAGCCTACCATTCGCTGAAGCATGCTCGTGGGTTCGTTGAAAAACACAGGAAAAGTAATCCTTGTCAAGTCTTTCCCAATACTGTGCTTCAAAACAGACCAAAGACTAGTAGATGGCCTGTTGTCCTTCTCGATAAGTAACTCGGTCCTCAGATATTTGTATCCCAAGAACGGCTCCATGTTTATGGCAAGCGGCAATGAGGTTGCGGAGTGCGTGGGGCTGGTGAGAAGCTCGCTGACAACGAGGTTCGGGAGATTACCCGACTCGATAGCATCAAAGAATTCGTCTTCTTCATCTGTGTCGTGCATGTCTTCTGTCTCGTTTAGCTCGCCGGAAGAAGGCAGCGTTAATCGAGATATCCGGCGCTGGGTAGGAGTTAAAAGTACTGGGGACTGGGGGGCGTCGTTGGTAGGGATGGTGGCTAACGAAACGCGAGGCGTTTCCACCGCTGTGAAGTAGGTAGAGGCTTGAGCCGAAAGCACGGCGGATGACGAGGCAGTTAAGGAGATGGGTCGTTGCCTTACAGTCGCAGACCCCGCGTCCTGCATTCCTGCATCAAAGAATCTGCTTCCGCGTTTGCGAGAGCGAGCTCGAAGCTCTCTCTCAAGTGCTTCTCCTTCGCGAACGACCGTTTGCAAGCTTTCCTCCCATATTGTTTGTCGTTCGCGCTCCCGCTGGAGCTGCGACTTCCACCATTCTTCTCTTTCTTTTACCATTTGGACGTACTCGTTTATCATCGACTGGACCGCGGTGAAAGACTCCTTCAGGGCTTCTCGAAGTTCTTGCGTGCGTAAAGGCGCGTCTGATGGTAAGGGCAATCCGGCAAGGAGGTGTGCAGTGAGGTCCATCTGTGCCGCGACCGAGTTCCCGTGTAAGTCGAAGGTGCTGCAGTAAGGAGGCTGACTCTGTGTTGATTCTGATGCTGCCGAACTGTCGTGTCGATTCGCCGCCTCTTCTTCCTCTTCCTCATCAGGAGCATGTATACTGTCCTTGGAGATGTCGCCGACTATTACCGCGTCGTCCTCCGCTGTGTCTATTAGAGACGCTTGGTCTCCCCGCAGACTATGTGTCCCAAGTTCTCTCATTGCAGATACCCCTGACTGGAAGCTAGTCCGGATCTTCGTTGCCCGTAAGACACTCCTGTCACTCTCCATGCTCCGTCTGCCTCCAATGCTTTTATCCGCTTCGCGTCGGTACCACTCCATACTCTTGCTGATTGCTTGTGTCCACCGTGCAGCTTCTACGGGGTGGTTCGCTCGCATGTACCATTTTTGTACACCTGTTGCATGACCACGCCCCGGTGCGGAGCAGACTTCAAAACGCGTTTTCTCGTTGCCCGTGCCAATTTTAAGAATTGCCGTTTTCATGGAGATCGCGCCTCGACTGGCAATCTCCTCATCTTCCTGGTGCCTATAATCTGCGCAACACCAGATCAAAGCTAGGCCATGGCAGCAGAATGTTGATACGAACATGAAAGAACGCCATCTTTGAGGACAAACCACCGAGTGTTATACCCTTTGGCAACGTTGGCATACTTGTTCAGGTAACCTTTTAAGACAGGCGGCTCAGAGATCGGTACATCGATCAATGACTGATCGTGATTCGCGACTGTGGTTCTTCAGAAGAGACTAGGAAAAGATGGACGCAGGAACTTACATTGACGTAAGAATACCCTCACGCGATCGTCTTTGCCTGACCCATCATAAGCCATCTTTCCTCTCCGATCTCGAACAAACACGTCTGCTCCCGCACGCACAGCAAGCTCGATTAACCGCAAGTCCTTCCGACGTGCTGCCTCATGTAAAAGTGAGGTCCCAGTCGTATCGTCGAGGTAGGAAAGATCAATTCCCTTGGCGCGTGGTGATTCCAGCAGCGACGCAAGTGCGTGACTTGGCTGCGTATTAGAAGGTGAGAGCGCGTATGAGTGCAGCAATGACCTGTATGATGCACTCAGGAAAGACCGCGAATCTGAAGAGAATGAGGGATATAACGAAGGATCTAGAACGAGCCGGCCTACCCTGCAAGACCTTGATCGTTTCGTTTCGTTTCGCCACATCTTTGCATGTACGTCCCTGGCTGTCACGGAGGGTATCGTCTATCCCTGGTTGATCGAGAAGAAGAGATACGATTTCAACGCGTTCGAGCGATGCCGCAAGGTGGAGGGCAGTAGTACCGCTTCCAGGTGGGTGTATACCATTCGGCGAAATAGCCCTGTGCGACAAGAGGAGTTGTACAGTCCCCACTGCAGACAGAATTCGTGATCAGATTAGGTGATGGTTTTGCAGACTGCAGAGCACTCACCGGAGGCGCAGCGGATGGCGAGGTGCAAGGCTGCAGCGCCTGTGTTCAAATCCCCACCAGTTGAATTCCGTCTCTCCTTGCCGATTTCAGTGAGAAAGGGATGAATAAGAGCGGGGTCGCCTACAAGGCATTTTGTCAGCGTCTGGGTGTTTGCCATGCCATGTGATTACATACCACTCCTGAGAGCCGAGAGCAACCTAACCTGCTGCAAAGGCTCCACCGACCCTGAAATAACTCTATGGTGAGCACAAATTTAATGAACGCGAAAGATGCGAGAATATACCTGACGTTCGAACGCTGAGGACAGAAGGGCTGTCGTGCAAAGACATCGCTAGCAAACCAACACTGTCGTTCGAACAACTGGTGTCTCCGATGTTATTCTTCTCGGTCGTGGCCCAAGTCAACGGACAAGTTTAATGACCTCCGCACGAGACTGTTCTGTTCAACGTGGAGCGCGTTTGCGGAAGCCCACGTCCATGCTGCACGTGACTCGCACCATCAATTGTTGTTGTTCGGAACAAGACAAGTTGGGCATTGAATGTGACTTCGGTCCCACCCCAACGACTTATTATTGTATCTGTCGAGTTCACAACTTGTGCAGACCGCGACGGCAAAAATCACCAGGGTTGCGGTTTTAGGTGCTGATTTTTTCCAGAGTATATCCGCGCCTTCAACATCAATAAATGGGCTCCGTTGGAGTATCACAGTCCCGTCGTGCAACTGACAAATCCATACGGCAGGCCAACATCGTGCCACTCACTCAGAGCGCCCCCCCTTTCCGTCACCCATGCTGAATGGCGGGTTCGCACCCCTTCCACTAATGCAAAATTCACACTTCAATGCGGAAAATGAACGCCTTCTTTTCTCATGTCTTCACGTGGGAGGAATCTCCTTATCGTCTTAACCGACAGGTTCTGCGTCACGAGGGGTGATGAGAGTCGGGTATTTAAAGAGATGGGGATCAGATCCTGTCCTCTTTCCTACAGACGCAACATGAGCATTGAGGACAGCGCCGCAGAGAAGATAGCGACATCCAACGAAGAGGTCGCGTCTGCAGAGACCGGCGGCAGCACGTCTGCGCCTCTCATCCCTCTGAGCCGTAAGCTGAAGAATCGGCATGTGGCTATGATAAGGTACGTGATGTAGCTTCCCATCTGTGCATGCATTTACGTCTCTAGCCTTGGTGGGGTTATTGGTACCGGGTTGTTCCTTGGAACTGCGACCGCCTTGATGAATGGCGGACCCGTCGGGATGTTGCTGGGGTACATCTTTGTTGGCACAATCTGCTACTCTGTCATGGTGAGCTTGTAAGAGGGCTACCCGCAGTGAGCTTGATGTGCATCTCGATAGGTTACAGTTGGCGAGATGATTTCATATCTCCCCGTGGCTGGTGGTCATATCAAGTTGGCTGAACGCTTCGTTGATCCCGCTTTCGCCTTTGCGCTGGGCTGGAATTTGTGGTACAACTGGACGGTATTGATCAGTTTTGCCGCACTGTTGGTCTTATCTTCACTGCCTAACGTATAGCTGTCTTTACCCGGTATGGATTCTCCCCACTAGACTTTCGTTTGTGTTGATGACTCTCAGCCGAATTATCCGCCGCCGCAACTATTATCGACTTTTGGGACCACAAGGTGAATAATGCAGTCTGGATCACGATATGTCTGGCTGTCGTTGTAGCCATCAACATCTTCGGCGTTGGTGAGCGCCTCCCGAGATACGGATGCCATTTTACTGAAGTTATCTAGGCGCTTACGGAGAAGCAGAATTCTGGTTTTGGTCAGTCACCCAGTTCCTGAGGGTTGGCTTCATCTGATTTTGTTCAGTTCCATCAAAATAATCACAATCACAGGGATGATCATCTTTGGCATCGTCCTTGACTTGGGTGGAGGTCCAAACCACGATCGTATCGGTTTTCGATACTGGAAGAATCCGGGACCTTTCGTCAACTTTGATGGCATACGAGGTGTGAAAGGACATTTCCTTGGATGGTCTCGCGTCGTCACCCAAGCAGCTTTCTCGTACGTTGGTGCGGAAGCAGTTGCCGTATGTCTTATCATTCCTTCCACGATTCATCTCTTATGATGCGTGTGCGACGATGATAGTTAGCCGCGGCCGAAGCCAAGAATCCTCGTCGTAATGTTCCAAAAGCAGTCCGAAGGATATACTTCCGCCTTCTCGTGTTCTATATCGGCGGAGTGTTCGTCATTGGACTACTAGTGCCGTCGAATAACCCCTTGCTGAACATCAATTCCGGGAATGCGTCAGAAGCGCCATTCGTCATTGCTATCAATCAAGCTGGTATCAAAGGCCTCCCATCAGTAAGTTGTGACCCTGATTTCTTTTATATTCTGGCTGGAAAGTTGTCAAGGTTGTCAATGCCGCTATATTGTCTTCAGCTTGGTCCGCCTCTTCAGGTGATCTTTACATTGCGTCCCGGGGATTGTGTATGGGCCAAAGCTATTACATGCATATCAACATTGTGCTGACCTCGTATCTATACAGACGGTCTTGCCGCTTCTCGCAGTGCTCCCAAGATCTTCTTGCGCACATCCCGGTCCGGGTTGCCTTATGTCTCTGTGGCTTTTTGTGCCTGTTTTTCAGTTTTGGCGTACTTGGCCGTAGGCAACAGCTCCGGAATGGTTTTCATTTGGTTATCTAGTTTGACTGCCAATTGCGGGCTAACCACATGGTTCGGGATTGGTGTCACATACATCCGATTTTACAGCGGTTTGCGCGCGCAAAACTTTGATAGGAGAAAGCTCCCATATGCCTCGAGGCTTCAACCATACGCAGCCTGGTGGGCCGTGTGTGGATCCGCTATCGCTATGCTGGTGCGTTTCGTCTATCCCGTTCTCTTGGCATGAACCATTTACCACTTTCCGGGTCTTGTCCGCACCACCAATCAATGACAACAGTTTAGTGGCTGGGAGGTTTTTCTGAGGGATGAATGGTCTACGGCAACCTTTATAACCAACTACCTGCCTATCATGCTCTTCCCGATCCTCTATGTGTCTGCAAAAGTGTTCACTAAGGTGCCCCTCATTAAAGCAAGCGAGATGGACTTCGAATCGGGCGTGTCCGAAATTGATGCCATTACGTCTGTCTTTGTTTCGCTTGATCAAGCTTTGCTTTTTTAACAAGGTTCTAAGATATGACGATCCGCCACCAAAAAACTGGATTGAGGCTGTATGGATGTGGCTGGCAAGTACGCTCCATACGTTATCTGAGCTACTACTCACAGTGACATGTGTGTAGATGTAATATTCTCCCGGAATCCGGCGCACTTTTTTGTTCATGGCAAATTATACGTGGTACCTGCTGCCGTAACTACAGTATCATGACTCAAAGCGAAACCACCCAATGACTTTTGAAGATGTCTTGAATTAGCAATAGCTCCCTGCCCCTAACCTCACGCGACCCTACATCCAGGTTAGGATACCCAGGCACATGCCTGAGACAAATAGCACGGAGTCCGTGTCCGACCTTTTCTACCTATCAGTGCAGCCAAAGCCGCGTCTTACCGTGAACTCGAGTCGACTCGGATGTCGCTGCGATTTTCTGCCAGCGACCACTGCCATCCGAGCGAGGACATATCTCAGAGTTTGTTCCAACCATTTCTCGAGGTATTCATGATTCCCATGATTCCTTATAAACGGTCGATAATTATGCCGTGTTCATCCCTGAGACAGTACTTAAGCTTGGACTTCCCGTCACAGGTTTCAGTGCCTCCTGACCCTCTTTCCATGATTCCCACAGGCGAACTCATCTGGGTGTCTGCTCAACCACTCATCCGCTTGTAGGCCAACACATCCACATTTTCCCAGCCAAACTGATCATGCTCTGTCGGACAGATTTATATGTGTCGCTGCTGGCTTTGTCATCGCCAAGGCGGGGTTCCTTCCTCCCCTGGCAGCCCGCAGTGCTGGTCAAATAATACTCGTAAGTATTGTTCCTCACAAAGACATGAGAGCGCTCATCGGAAAAGAATGTCACTCTACCGAGTCTCTTGTTCTCCAGAATCATCCCGGCCTTCAATTCTTCAAACGTCAGTGCACTGGGTAAGCGAGTGGTTTGTTACGTTTCTGAATCATGATGGTCATCACCGCGATCGTTTCTAGGCCCTCTCATCTTGGTCGCATTGTTGTACGAAGCGATCGGGATCGCAATGTCGTGGATAATCAAGCAATCATTTTGGGTTCCTCACCGCTTTAGATACGGGATTCTGGTAGCCGGTGGATGGGGTAACGTTGGGGACATCCGTGAGTCTGGTTCTATCGTCGCGCTTACGCTTATATCAATGACGCACATCGATACAGCGAATTCCGTCATGTTGAGCCTCACGGCTGCAGCACCGTTCAATGGTACTTCGGACCAAAACCTGGCGGTCGCCTACATCGCCGTCTTTGTGCTGATATTCACGGTATATTTACATCAATGCTCTCCTTCGATATGATGTACCATTATCCACCAGATCACACTCTTTCCACTCGGAGGCGCTCATTGGGTGACGATGGATTTCCAGGGGCCAGACATGATCGACGAGGACGTGCAGGAACAGCTGAAAACAAAACAGAAGTATCTTGGTACAGCAATCGAACGCACGGTTATCTCACTATGGGGGCTTTTTTATCAAAGGAAATCTCAAGCAGAGAACAACGACTACGTTGACGAGAAGGCGGTAGCTTCGGCGCATCGACTGTCAGACCCGCCAAGCCCGTCCTCTGATGTACACGATGACCACAAGACAATTGTTCCCGAGTCGCCAGAGACGAAGAGCGAGCCTGCTACGCTCTACCGCCGTCTCGCCCGATTTGGATACAGCTTCCTTCAGACGCTCATCTCACCTTGTTCCCTTTCCATCATCATAGCGTTTATCATATCGATCGTTCCTGTTCTCAAAGCGTTATTTGTTCCTGACGTTCCAGGGGTAAATATCCCGCCTGCGCCAGACGGTCAACCTCCGCTTGCGATCATATTAAACACGACGACATTCATCGGAGGTGCCTCAATTCCATTAGGACTGATGACGCTCGGCTCGGCACTCGCAAGGATGGAGGTCCCCGGTGGACGTCTTCGATCCCTTCCACTGGGTGCTATCGGTGCATTAGCCATTGCACGCCTAGTCATCATGCCTGTTTTGGGGGTACTCATTACCCAAGGATTAACCCATGTGGGGTTGTTAAACGCCGAGGACAACGTGCTACGCTTCGTATGCATGTACGTCATTTTCTTGCGTTCACTGTCACGAGCCTCGAGCCAACATGCATCACGATCATGGCAGCTTCGTGTCCTGTTTACCAACGGCCACGACTCAGGTAAGCAATCTTGTTGGGCTATCGGTTGTTGACCAGGACTCATTGTCACGAACGTCCAACGCTGCTTGGGATGCTGACATGTACAGGTTTTCTTGACCCAAGTTTACTCTGGAACGGGCGACGCGCAACATCTCTCGGTGTTTCTCATTCCACAGTATATTCTCATGTTTGTCACCATGACTGCATTGACGGCGTACACGTTGCAGCTACTGTTTGGTTAAATTCCATGATTTCTAGACCTTCAACAAGATTGTTTTTTTTTGCAATGTTGCTTTGGGAAGCAGTATTTTTTGTGGCATAGGACGCCCACGATGGTTGTATTTGTAGAGCATGTAGACTGGCTGCCACACGTATATAGATCTGGGCCGACGATGTATCTGTCTGCACGAGTGGCGGGTGTCCGACCCGTGAGTCTCGCCCACCGTGAGGAACCCTACGCTCTCACACACGTCGACCACTAGCAAGAACACCACAAGGAACCTCTGGACAAAAAGCCGACTCGTAGAATCATAACCAGCTTGGGCTATTTGATTGTATGGAACTCACACAAATGAGTGGTCATTTGGAGGAGGGTAGAAGTAAAAGAAGGGCTACTGCTAGGCAGACAAAAAGTCCGCCTATAAACGCGTGGCAGTCGTAAAGTAGAGCATCAACTTCTAGTCATGGGAGGCGAGGAGTGGACCGCGAGATAGGCAGAACTCCTGGCCTAAAGGTGACAAAGGCGACGGACCCTATCGATGGGCCGGGTCGTTCTTGAGGAGTACCACGATGTTCATTGCGTACTCCTTGGACCGCTCGTACATAGTACTGGAAACGATGCGAATAAAACCGCAATGCCACAAGTGCGGTAGATTTGATGTGTAGATCGAGAGCAATTTCGTGCAGAGTCCAGAAGCGATCAAGCCTGCGAGTAATCATGCTACTCAGTAGGAAGACGTACCATACCGACGCAACAGGTTACTCCCTCCCCATTCTATTCTTAAATTGGCTCAACGGAGGTCCGAGACCGGACACACACCCGCTTGGGAATGGGATGCTGACGAAAGGGTGTACCACTTTCGTGAAAGACTAGGGAGCGATGAGGCCAGCCGCGTCCTTCTGCCTCAAAATGACTCACCAAATGACTCAGCTCTCCGATGTGATTGAAACGATACTGTAACGCCAAACCATGGTTCCCCAATGCTGCGCAATGCCGGTCACTCGAAACCAAAATAGACCTGACTAGTCCCTCCAGAAATGTGATTGTCTGTTGCAAGTCGGCTAGGTCTCCAGAGTGTTCGAAGCGGCCCAACAACTCGACACTCGAATCCCACGTGTCCTCCACTATGAAGTGTGAAACTAAATTTTGCTCCATCAATGATTCACCATCCTCCTACGCAAGGTCTGCTGTATGTCCTGCATGCAGTTGGAGCATGAAGGACTGAGCTCCATCAGCAATGTCTCGGCCCGAGCTGCCTCGACTTCATCCCTCCATTTCTCAGATCGTGTGAGATGCACCGCAGCCAGCTGAATTAGCGTAGAAGGTCAGTCAACGTGGTCGACAGGACGGGCACCAAGTGCATTATGATACAAGTCAGGGTGACCTCGAGGGAAACAGCCGCGGCCTCGACCTGTTAGAGGATAAATTTCGCTGTCGCCAGGCTCGACCGAGCTACCACACGACGGGGATGGTCCGGTGGACAAAGATTGAACGCTCACTCAAATTGTACGATAGAATGCTCTGGATCCCGTTTTTTCCCGTGTTTGCGGTAACGCGAAAGAGTGCTGTGACTCCTAGGTTTGTCGCATCTTCTAGCTCTTCTCGTCTGCGGTACGTCTATAGACATACACTGATTATGAGAATTATGTAGAGAGAAGTCGCCTGCTTACGCAGTGCGGCCCAAGGACATTCAATGCTGATGAGCCACTCGCGCACCTCCGTCGCTTCACAGTTACTAGAACGGTTGAACACGGGGACACAGTGTCATGAAAGAGGGTAACTGCTGCCTTGGGACAAACATCTAGATATCTGTGCGAAACAGCGCGTCCAGTGCACGAACGTCATTGGCACTGAGGTGTAATAGCTCTTCCACGGTAATTGTTAACTCTCGCAGCCGCTCTCCGACTCGGATGCCCAACATAAGCTGGAATTCGAAGGATGCATAAGCCTTGAAACAGACAAGTGCTGATAGGTCTGACGCTCTGCGAGCCTGTCAGGAGTAACCCGGAGGGGAATCCCACGCCGGGATTGGCCCACTCCATTCAACGACATCGTCGTTACGCTTGTTTTCGGTTCTCCATTCAAGTCCACTGTGGTGCACTAGTATGGCGGGGAGCCGTCTAAGGCCAAGAGCGACAACTGTTGCCAGGATACCTATCCTGTCATTAGCGACCATCGCGGATTGTGTAGAGAAGTGGCTCTCGTACTCGTAACAACCATTTCTTCGTTTCCATCCATGTCCATTGCGGAACCTGAGGGAGAAGGCCCATCCTCTGCCTGGTCTCTGGGTCCCCGTTTTCCCTCCTCCTGTTGCTCCTGTAGAGAACCTGGAAAGGAAGCCTTCCCTTACCCTTGCTCTGCACATTGGGGAAGAGGGTTAGAAACGTTGTTCGTGTGTGGTCCTACAGGATACTAGGTCAGTTGACAAGATCTGGAAACCCACGATCTGGGTCACCAAACAGCGAAGTGCCATGATCACGGTGTGATCGTTCCTCTCCGGTACACAGTCCGCTGATTGAGGCTGCTTAGACTTGGAAAGCAAGATGTGGAGGTATGCAATAAGCGACATACCTGGACCGCACTGAAGACCATACTCCGAGCTTCCACGATATTTAAGTTCCACATGCTATTTTGTGTTGTGGAAGTTCTTCTCTAGATTGAGAAAGTGAGTTGTACTTGTTAAGGTATGCAAAGAAGAGCATAGTAGTACCTGGTGCGCATTTTGAAGCCCCCACTCGCCTCCACAGTAACCGAACCTTCTCCACGTCGGCACTAATGATTCATGTTCAAGTTATGGTGGCTCGAGGTCTTGGTTCTGCCATTCATCACTGCTTAGACCGAGAAATTGAGTTGCGCGAGTATACAACAAGGATGTCCTTGAATTGCTAGTATCGCTTTGTGACGGTGCTAGATAGGGGGTTCCAGGTGCTGCGTGGGAAGAAATGTGTCAGGATAGGAGTGCGAGAACGAACGAAGAGGCTACAGGACCGGGCGGACCACCATGGGACTGATGCCGGCGTAAGCCTCGCGACCCCGGCGAGCAGCCCACGAGACGGCTATGCATACCAAGGTCTGTGTCGATCTCACAGAACCACCACCCGTCGAGTCCACCATACCCCGAAAACGAATCGCGCGAAAATGGTATAGTGGCACTGGACGACGACGACGACGAATGTCGAGTGCATGCCAAGCTTGCCGACGGCCAATCCAGTCGGGTGGTGACTACCACGACACCAGACGCACCCCAGAGCACGCCGCTTGAGGGGGAGCATATAGGTCAGACGAGCAGCGGCGGTGTTGGGCTGACCCACACGAGACGGACTGGCCAACAACAACGAAGACCAGCGCGAGCGCACGAGGCGCGTCGCGCAACCACCCAGACGGAGACGCCGTTGCAACAGACCCTTCACGACCGTCGATAGACCCTGGGGACGCGACGGGCAGCGACGACGACGACGACGAAGAACGACGATGAACGACGAGCCGCAAGTCGAGTCCACAGACCCCGCGGACGTCCAGGTCGAGCTTTCAAGACGGCCGACTACAAGGAGAGTCAGAGCGCACAAAGAAAGGGTCAGGACTCACCAAGTATCGTCTTGGAGGTCACTACATCAACGGAGAGCCGACGAACAGCTCGAACGAGCTGACCGCGTCGAGAGACCGTGCAGGTGCAACGGTCGAGTCGGACGGCGACGCGGACGCAACAACTGAGGCGGGAGGTACAACGGACGTACCTGAGGTCCAAGGATGTGGTGAGGTCGATGGACGAGGCGGTGACGACGCAACGAACGGCGCCAGCGGTGACTCCAAGCGAGTCACGCTGAGGACGTTAGCTACGAGCAAGTCACGTCAGCACCCAGAACGACCAGAGAACACACCATATGACTCACCTGAACCGCCAGCACCACCCGAATCGCCAGATGAAGCCGCGAAACGACAGAACGAACCCCCGAGCGTCGAGCTCGAGGAGGAGAGAAAAAAGTCTGCGAACTGCGACGAACATACCGGTGTCGAAACGGACGCGTCGGGAGCGTCGAGGCGTGATGAGGACGCTGGGAAGCGGTCGAGGAAGCTGCTAAACGCCTTAGAACGAGTCAGCGAACGCCTAGAGCCAGAAGTTGAAGAAAACTCACCAGGCGAGGCTCGAGGCGAGCCAGACGACCCGGTGATGCGGACGTGTCGGGAGCGTCCAAGGGCGATGAAGACCCCAGGAATCGACCTAATGCGGCGCAAAACGGATCAGAACGAGTCGGCAAACGCATGGAGCAGAGGGTGGAGGAAGACTCGCCTAGGAGGGCTCGAAGCGAGCCAGAAGAGCCGGGCGGCGAAACGGCCATACCATGCGGTGTCCAGAGGGTCCAGGGAGGTCCTAGAAGCGTCAGAAACGAGCGCGTCGACAGAACGGACGCACTGAATCGAGATACCCGGCCAGGAGGCCAGATGGGTCCACAGGAGGCGTCGAGTCGTCGAGGGTGATTTGGACCGCCGAAACGTTGTCGAAGGCGGCGAATGCGACGGGATACACCCCGGGAACGACGGGAACGAGCGCGACGTCGAAACGAACGCGCAGAGTACAGTTCCGGTTCCACAGCCTTCTGGGCCCCGAGATAGAAGGCCGGGAGGTCATCTAGGCGAGCAAGTCGAGTCGGGAGATGTCGAGGGCGATTGGAGCGGCGGAGACGTTGTTGACGACGCCGGATATGATGGGAAGAGTGGCCGGATGGACGACGCAACGAGCGGCCCACGCTGCGAGTCGAGACGAGCTGAAGACAAGGCGAGTCAGCGCCAGCGGTACAAACGTGAGACGACGGACGTACCAGCCATTCAAACCACCTCCTACATACCCCAGGACGCATGCCGATTATGTCGACCCACCACGTCGACGTGGACCTTGGTGTAGGTGCGATCTTAGGGTGCGATATGCGAAGACGCCGATGCTAGAGTTGTACTAAGTTGAACACATAGGAAGACTACGATGACGAGAAAGCGGTAGCTTCGACTCGCCCACTGTCAGACATACCAAGTCTGTCCTTTGGCTCACTCCACGACCCCAAGACGATTCTCCCACAATCTTCCGAGAAGATGAGCGAGCCCACTCCTCTCCTCTATAACCGTCCCTCCCGATCTGGATACAGCTTCCTTCAGATGCTCATCTCGCCTTGTGCCTTTTCCATCATATTGGCATTCGTCATCTCCATCGTTCCCGTTCTCAAAGCGTCATTTGTCCCTGACGTTTCAGGGGTAAATATGTCACCGGCCAACCCTCGCTGGCGATCTATTGAACACGACGACGTTCATCGGAGGTGCTTCAATCCCGTTGCACATTGGCGAATGCACGCCTGGTCATTATTCCCGTCTTTGGGGTACTCGTTACCCAAGGATTAACCCGAGTGGGGTTGCTAGACGCCAAGGACAAGGTGCCCCGGTTCGCCTGCACGTACGTCTTGTTTCCCGTGTTCTTTCATCAACAGCCTCGAGTCACAATGTGCATCATAATCATGGCAGTTTCATGTCCTGTCTACCAACGGCAACGACTCAGGCAAGCGATTCTCGTCGCGTTTCACAGAGTCATCCTCCTCAACACCCGATTGCTTTAAACACCGCATTTGCTCCTACATTGCATGGTGGCTAGGTTTTATTGACCCAAGTATATTCTGGAACGGGCGACGCGCAACATCTCTCGGCGTTTCTCATTCTATAGTATATTCTCATGTTTATCACGATGACGGCGTTGCATCTCCTGTTTGGTTAGATCGGTTTCGCGATCGCTATTGGGAATACTTCTGGTACATTGCAAGTTGATTGGCGAGTGGTGCCTTTTCTTGTAGAACGGGACGTGGGCGCTTGCAATTGTATGCTGATGCAGACGCACACTTGGGTAAAATATCATTTTACCGACGAAAATGAAAACCAATCTGGCCCATGGTTAGGCCGTTGTAGCGTTGAAGTCCCCGTACGTCGAGCGCCGTGATGTCGGCGCAAGGGAATTTAAAGTTGGATTCGAGATCAGTGCCTTGACATTTCCGGGACTCGTTCAATCACTTGGCACCTGACTCATTTCACTCCAACGAGTCGTTCATCTCGGTCTTTGTTCATATGGTAAAGGCTAGTTATTGACTCATTCAATATGATATACCTCGTGCGTACTAAATAACCCGCCTCGACTGGTTCAACGCGTTCCATCAACCATTCATGTACTAGTACTCGGCAGTGCTAGCATGTAACGTGCACTCATACGTGATCGATTGATCCTTGCTAGCACATTTCCCGCGTGCTTTATCTCACAACATTGTAAGTATATCGTACCTGTCATGAAAGTGTGCAGGTGACAACCGAAACGAACAGGAGCTTAAAAATTATTTCATACTTGAACGAGGTTGCGACGCCTCCCCGTGAGCCGTACGGCTTTCTAAGCGATCAAACCGTGTCCCAAGCACAATGTGCCTTGCTAAATGGAGAGTGGAACGTCAACGTATGAACGCACATACCAAAAACACGTACTTGGATCGTACTTGCACGGACCCATGCTCCAGCGACAGGCACAGATGACTGGTTGGTGACTAACAAAAGGCGACCATGTGCCGGTGCATGTATTGCACTTGCAGGATCCCATCGTCAGTCATATCACGTAAGCTCCGAGACCGCAAAACATGTAAAAGTGGGATCAGTGCGACTAGTTGGCAGTGTCATGCTTCACTTGATTCGGACCGGAACCGATATAGTCTAGCTTCAAGTCATGGATGAGGAAGAAGGGGCTGATCACGTCGAGGCTCCCGATCGCACGAGGACCGCTGAGGCTCTGAATGATACGACATGGAGTCAAAAGTTGCTCTGAAAAAAAAAAAAAAAAAGATTTCCCAAGTGTTTTTTGCATCATGTCGGTGATAATCATTTTTTGAGCAGCAGAAAAAGAAAAAGAAACACAAGAAAGAAAAAAATCAACCCGTTCATGACCTGACTTGACGTGTCAGCAGGGACTGTATGAAGTTATTCACCCCTCATTCGGGTGACACGAATGACAAGAGTGACGACAGCGTCTCACTCACAAGGGTCGAGCATTTATTATCCCTCCCGTCAGTGCATGCTTTGCTGGCGAGACATTGGACGACTCGATCGACTTGCCTGTCCGAGTTTAGCGGTGCAGTGTTTACGTTAAAGCTCACCTTCCCGGGGCAGACGTGGGATGACGATCCAGCTGCACGAAATACTTGACAACGCTACATGTCGATAAGACAGTGGCCCATCATCGGGCGCGGCGCGCAGAACTGAGGGCAATTTAAAGCGTGTATGATGATGGAGGAGCATGCCGCAAATCGGCTCTGCCACATGTCGCTCGGGGAATGCCGATGGAGACTAATGACGTCCCCGGTATGACGCTTATCAATGGGCACGCTTGGAATGAGCTGACATCCCACACCTGTCAGTTTTCCATCAACAGATCTCTCCTTTCAGTACTCTCACGACATGGCTGGAGGTTTCCATCGTGGTTCTATATCCCCATAAGTTCTCTGATTTTGCATGTGCCACATGCTAGGCTGCTTCTGATAAATCGAAGGAGCCTTCTTTCTTCCATCTTTTTTTTTTTAGCCCAGGCATACGGTATGCACTAGCACGGAACTCGCCTCCGTATCCCAATAAAACACCGCCTTCTACCTAGACAAACGTGGGAATGTCACCGTAACATGACAGCAAGACACGAAGTGTAGACTTGTCATCACTCCAACGTCACCGATCAAGGATTGTCAAGCAACCAACATGCTTGCGTGACTGAAATGCTTCGATCGAGCGGTAGTGATCTGTTTCAACGTCTCGGTTCAAAGCTTACACTGCCAGCGGAACAGCTGTACTGAGAGAAGCCACGGTCAATCATCGACTCCACCGAGTTTAGGTTGGCGGCCGAGTGGGACAACACGCTTACATCTCGTGCTCGATCACGAGGTAGACCACGAACTGGTCAGAGACCGGCGGAACAATGGTGGCCACACAAGCCATCACGCCGCGGACGCCGAAAACGTGGGGGAGGCAAGTCGAAAAATCAAACATGATTGGATCATTCGTCATTCGTCATTCGTCATTCGAGATAGGCTGACGGGGCCAAAAGGTACTGGGAATTTTGACAAACGTCGCGTTTCCCAGGACCCGGGTGGGCGCTGCAGGATAGTCGACTTGTCCCCGGCCCAAAAACAGGTTTCATAACGACGATGTCCCCGTCGCCGTTTATTTTATCGTGCAATTGTTGTTGAAAGTGATGTTGGCGGGTCGTCCTCGTGCATGGACCTCCCTGGCGGCATTCATGTGGAGGCACATCCTTTCGAGGCTGCGCGCATGACTGATCCTGACTACCAGGTTCCCTTTGTCCAAGCGCTGTTCTCAGTGGTCAGCCCGAGGCTGTGGGAATGGCGTGTTGACACGCAACGCAAGGGACAGCGATGCTTCAAGTTGACACTGCCGATATATTGCTGTTGTTGCTGTTTGATTAGGGCTTCATGTCAGGATCGACGTACCTTGAGATCCAGTTTGCCGCTCGAATGAAAAAAAAGCAAGTACGCCATGGAATCCTTTGTGCGAGCTGAAACACTACGTACCACTCGCATGGGGATTGGATGCGGTACAAGGACACTCGCGATCTACAAAGAAAGGAACAAGGGAACTTGTCGGGTAGGAAAAGACCAGTGTCGTTGTGACGGGACCTGTTATGTAAAATGCAAATGCATGCCGACAAGGTGTGGCTTGGCTCGGCGAACGTGTGGAGGTCGCGTACAAGCGGGTGAGTCGCTTGTCTTGTGCGAGGGCCGAGCGGGGGTGCGCGGATTGCCGCTTCTCGGTTCTTAATAGGCCAAGAAGTCGAAGCTCAAAGATGGCGAATCGGATAGCGGAGCACATTTGGAATCATGAAGTCGCCCAACCGCCGCATGACTCGGCAGATCTGAGCTGTACCAAATTTCAACTTGTCATGGTTTGGTTGGTTACGTCCTACGCCGTATTGGATTGCTGTGTCAGCATTCATTCTTCCGTCATTCGATTCGGGGGCATTTATTGTTTGGGATGCATAAAAAGGTTCAGCGTGCCGTTTTGCACCCCAAACTTTTCCTCTTTTCTTCTTCCAAAGCGCTCATCGCCCACTCCCCACATATCCACCACCATGTCTGACGTCGAGAAAGCACGAACTTCTCAAACCCAATTGGTTCACAACATCCCCAACGTTGCGTCCCGGCCAACCAAGATCGCTAACCCTGGTGCTCTGTACGTCCCGCTCATCTCTGGATGCCGTCGTGTGCTGACCCCACACTAGTGGTCTGTTCTCGTTCGCATCAACCACATTCATTCTCTCTCTGTACAATGTCAATGCAAGGAGTATCCACACTCCCAATGTCGTTGTTGGCATGGCCTGCTTCTCTGGCGGTCTCGCCCAATTCCTGGCAGGAATGTGGGAGTTCCCCCGCGGTAATGTCTTTGGTGCCACAGGTACGCTCGCTTCCGTTGTTTCGGCGATCCCTATTATGCAGGCTTCTATAATGGGATCACTATTCTCTTCATCCTGGATATGTCATCGCAATTTCATGATTGGCTGATTGTCGTGCAGCGTTCACTTCTTACGGAGCCTTTTGGATGTCATACGCAACCATCTTGATTCCCGGGAGCGGTGTCCTCTCCGCGTACACATCTGCTGATGAGCTCTCGCAAGCACTCGGCATCTACCTGATCACATGGTTTGTCTTAACCTTCATGTTCCTGTAAGTCGTTATCGCCAGTTTGTTCGAAATGATGGGACTGAAACGTCTGGTTAGCATCGGTTCCCTTCGTCGTAACATGGGCCTGGTCTCGTTGTTCGTCTCCCTCTGTATCACCTTCATTCTCCTCGCGGTCGGTGCTTTCGCTGGAAGTGTTCCGGTGACCAGGGCCGGCGGTGCTTTCGGTATCATCACCGCCTGGATCGCTTACTACTGCGGTCTGAGTGACCTGCTCGTCAAGGACGAGAGCTGGTTCACTCTCCCGTTGGGCAACATTGTGTAAGAGCGCGTGTATCTGACTGGTCACTCGACGAGCGACAGGTTCTTGTTTATGGTTTGGAGACGCATTAACTACTTGCTCGGTCATTTCTACATGTCGAATGGCTAGAGTGTGGCTACCCTCATACCTTCTGTGATTCCCATCCTCGATCTCTTTACGGTTTGGTTGTAGTGACTTGATGGTCAAGTTACAACCGCTACAAATAAATATATATGTTCATCGTACTTTTCCTAGATAGTATATACCGATTGTAGAGAAGCTGAAATTTTGAGTATGAGCGATCCGAAAACAAACGGTTTTACAGCATGATGTACAAGCATCACACGTAACTAGTGCTTCGAAGTTCGAATCACGAACGATATGGTCTAAGACGCCACTCTGACCATACCTGGAGGGGTATAATTATAATGAAATGAATTCATTCGCGTGCAGAGCGCGAGAGAGAAGACTTTACATGGAAAAGTCTTTCCTGACGTCCTCACACCAGAAACAAAAAAAAAATCACACCAGAGAAGCGGATGCAGTACTTATCAGCACGGCGAAAGGTACAAGTTATATTTTCGTCCTGGGGCAGTACGTACGCAAACGTCCACTCCACATGCTCGATCATTTCCCTCGGTCTCAGATCAGTTGACCGGGAGATGATTGTGCAGATTAGTAGGGAAAAAACGGGGGAGGTGGCGCTTGCCTCATTGTGCATCGGTCCGGTGCTCGGCCCAAGTTCATGTTACAGCGGGCTCATGCAAGTGGAGTATTTCTAGCACGTGCTTGGACACTACTCCAATGGAGGCAGATTAAAAGTAGCCGCATTGTGCGATGCGTTGTGGACATTGACTCACCTCTCCACTTTCAATGAAATCATTTCCCCGTTGTTGAAGGAGACGTGTTACCTGAGCAGCACAAAGAGATCTATAGCTCTGCCTTTCTAGTAGAAGTATTGGCACCGTGGATTGAGACCGGCACAGACCGAAACTCCGCTTGGTGTCCCTTTTGTGCGCGCTTGTGCTGATTCTCCAAGGTGAATCCGAACGTTCGTAGTTCCATCATTTTTTCTTCCTTGTCGCCATCATGTCCTCCAACCTCCCCATCGCCCATGGCGATATGACTGCACCGACACCACAAAACACTCCCTTGAATCAAGCACCGATTGCACAGGGCTTGTCACGTCCGACCGTCCCCGACATCTCTGAAGACAATGAGCAAGAAGATGACGGCGATGTTACCCTCCCACCGGGTGCCCAATCTGCCATGCTCGGGTTGGTTCAAAATCGTCTCTCTGATCTCGTCGGAAAGAGTTCTGGATACATTGAAAGTCTCCCCATCGACGTGAAAAAGAGCGTTGAGGGCTTGAAAGGCGTTCAGGTTAAGCAAAACGAGTTGCAGAATCAGTACAAACGCGAGTGTTTGGAACTCGAAAAAAAGGTACGCGATTATCTTGTGCGCGGTCGAGTCGCTCATCGTGTCTCGTTAGTACCTCGAACTTCAAAAGCCTCTCTATGAGCGACGAAATGCCATCATCTCTGGTTCATCGGCCGCCACTGCCGAAGAGACTGCTGCTGGCATCCAGTCATCGCTCAAGGATAATCCGGACTACACGCCACTCGCCAAGGATCCCCCCACTGGCCCCGCAGCAATCCCCGAGTTTTGGCTCACTTCTCTCTGTAATCACATTGGCATTGCAGACCTCATCACGGAACGCGACAGGGGTGCTCTCAAACACCTCATCGACGTTCGTCTCTCTTACGTCTCCAGCGATGAATCCAAGCCCGGTTTCAAGATTAGTTTCCATTTCAGCCCCAACGAGTACTTTGAGAATGAACTTTTGGACAAGACGTATCTCTATCAGGAGGAAGTAGGATACGCTGGCGACTTTGTCTACGACCGCGCGATCGGTACGGACATCAAGTGGAGGGAGGACAAGGACTTGACCAAGGAGTTCGAGATCAAAAAGCAGCGGAATAAAAGTCGGTTCATTTCGCCAGTCAACCTGGGTGTCATGCTAATAATCTAACCGATCAGACACTAACCGAACCCGCTTGGTGCGCAAGGCAAAACCCACCGACTCGTTCTTCAACTTCTTTTCTCCCCCCTTTCCTCCCTCGGATGACGAGGACATCGAGGAAGAAGAGCTTGAAGAACTCGAAGCAAAACTGGAGATAGATTATCAGATCGGTGAGGATCTAAAGGAAAAGGTGAAAGCGATTGGTCTGCCCTACTGTCCCAGAGCTCATCCAATACAGATAATTCCTCGTGCCATTGATTACTTCACTGGCAAAGCTCTCGAGTATGACTTGATGGAGGACGATGACGAGTTCGACGAGCTTGACGAGGACGATGATGTCCAATTCGATGACGATGTATGACCCTCCAGCCCCGTGCCATGTTTGACCCGCAGACCTTAGCTCCGTACTTTTTCAGGATTCTGACTCTGACAACGAGCCTCCTGCAAGAAGACGTGGACCTCCCAAGGGACGCGGGGGCTCCAGCGCAGGCACTGTGAACCCTGAAGAATGCAAAAACCAGTAGATGATGGTCCGATCTGTCTTGCTATTCACCATACCATTTTTTACGCCGCGCGTGTTGTATAACATTGATCTCTTTTTGTTCAAGTAAAGCTTCCCATCCACTGCCCCAAATTCATCGCTTCCTCTGTTGTTTTACACTTTCTATTTCTACATGCACGATAACGAGTCTCTCCTTTTCTTCTTCTTTGCTACATCAAGTTGTTCGCCATTCATTCTCGTCTGCGTTGTGGATTTGTCGCTGCCGTATGTGCTCTATACTTTTTTCTTCTTCTTTCATTAGCTTGACTTGTCCCAGTACTTAGCTCATCCTTAATGGGTTTTCGATTGGCAGCCGACTGTCCACACACGGCACGTAGATGGTCTTGTCATCAAGTGAGCGATTCGTTGGTAGTACTGTAGAGCCTGTATATACATACGGTAAAGAAAAAGAATATGTCAACGTTTCAACTCCTTCGATCGTTGCACAGTTTTTTTACTACATCGTAACATCCCCCAAATTAGCCGACGTGAGTCTGGAGCTGGACTCAGGCTTTGAGTCTTGGAGGCCCCGAATCTAGTCACGGGACGGGCGAAACCTAATGAGAGGTAAGCACCCCCGCAACGAATTATTCCCAGTCTAGACCCACCCACCCAGTTTGCGAGATGAGCGGACACCTGGCGAGGTGTCCGCGTGGCGCACTGACGTGTGCCGTCGCCATCTGATCTGATCTCAGAATCGATCGATGGCGGGTGTACTTGAGGTAACCAAAGAGAGGTACCCGTTGTAACGGTGATTGGAAGACACGGAGGACCTAGACGCCGCCGGTGTAGCCGTTGACGAACACCCCCGTGCTAGTAGGGTACTGTACTTTGTGACACGGATGATCTGTGAAAAAGTACGTACCAGGGTATGTTCTGACGGCGGCATGCCGCGATGGAACGTGTCGTGTCGCGTCTATCCAGTGCAGTGTCCAGAACGTCCGAATGTGCCAGTACTTGATGCTTGGAGCGTGACGGCGCGTGCTACAAGTGCAAGTACATGTCGGCGACGACGTTGAATCATCGATAGTCCCGTCGTACGTACTTTCCGGTCCCGGTTGCGTTGACGTCGGTATTGGCAGACATGTCAACGCGTGTCAATGCGAAACTCTCTGAGTCCTAGGTTGGTAAACTGTGGTGCCCGCATCAATAAGCCTAAGGGTCCCGACTGGTGAACCGTACCTGTTCCCCGCACGCGAGCTCTTGTAGATAAAAGTATCACCAATGCTTTTACCACTCGATCGGGAAGTCCGGATGGCATAATTGGTGACGAGTAGTTGCATCGGCTTCACAGAGAACATATGACTTGACACGCATTCGGTATTTAGCAGGACTGACTCGCCCCATGGAAAGACGATTCGGACCCATCATGGCTGCTCGAAACGATGTCTCACTGTACAGGCCAATAAAAGTACGTTCAGCCTCACCTGTTGCCACGGGATTCCAGTAGATAGGCCCTTGGTAACTTGAAGTTGTCCGATATGATCCAACCGGTATATCAACCGTTGAGCATCATCAAGAGGATTTGATGCACATTCATGATTGACTTGCGAATGTGCCAGTAAGACCATCAACGTTGACCATGGTGTTGAATCATCTCCGATTGTCATCCCAAGAAAGGGTGTTACCAGCGATTGAAATCGAGTACCTGTATGTCTTGATGTTGTGGCACTCCAGTCAATACTATCGCGTACGGTAACTCCGTCAGTCGTGTTGGTTCGTCACTTTCTGAAAAGACATAAATTACTTTGGAGTTCACACTACTTCATAGTATCTATGATAAATTCTAATCCTTTGCGAGCTCGAACGAGCAAATTCAGAGCAGAAATGACTGAGATAACAAAAGGTGGGTTGTCATGCTGAATCGTCACTATCATGTCACCCGCCGAATGGTGCCGCAACTGAGTTCAAGCTGACTCTGAAGTGCATTCTACCTGCCGGGCAGATGCCGCGCCATTGCAAGTCCTCCCCACGCTACCCACCGGGTCGGGATGCTGCTGCTTCGCCTTCGCAGGTCGGTTTTGATGCATCCCAGGTTGCATCATCCGATAGTTTGAATAAGTAGCCCTGCTATGACGTAGATACCATCCATACTACAATTCCTGTGTCGCGAGCCGACTGTCGGAGTCCGAACGCTTCGAGTGTGATACCCTATGACTATGTGTGACATTGTGTGACTGACGAACCTAGTACACTTAGTACTAAGCATCCTGGAACCCCCTATCTCAGCACAACCACCTCACTCATCCAGCCATGTACACACCCACTATTACTACAGCTATCAACTCTGCAGATCTGGTTCAAAGTACCAGAACCTACAAGAACCTCCTCTTCATGGAGATACAGTTATTTGTTATGGGTCACACTGGCTGCTTCTACTTCCTTCCTGTCTTCAAGGCATCTCCAAACACTCCCTATCACCATCCTGCCCACACATTTGCAGTCCTTTCTGGCATTTCAGCACTGATACTAGTTGGTGGCATGTACAGTGTTGCACAACGAAAAAAATGCTGGATCAAGTTGTGTTGGCACATCATGTTTAATGTCTCTTTCTCCATAGGAATATGTTTTGCATATGATGTTGGATTTCAAGGGAAATTCTTTCCTGAATGTATGTTTAAGCCAATTGTTCACAGATGGTGTTCTCACATCACTGGTAGTATTTGCAGCCTTCATGGTCACCACTGTGACTGACATATCTCGTGTTCAATTTGCTGCCTTGTATTGCTTTGGTGTTGCTATTTTGCATCTCCCTGCAGTTGATGTCTATTATACACATATGACAACAGCTATGATGGACAAACACTCCCCTGACCCTATTGTGATGCACCTGTATCACATCTTCACTGCATGTGTCCAGACCATCTCAGCAGTTGTTTCAATGTGCAGGGTGGACTGGACCTTGCATTCTAGGACTAGTTCAGTATACCTTGAGGAGATGACAACATTCTCTGTTGATAATGTGGATGATTTAGTGTAACACTGCCATGTGGTGTCAAGTTCTCTTGTATACATGTACTTGAACATTTCTCATATCTTATCTCATACTATGTAGTACATTTAATCACTAGTATTAGCACATAAAGTGCATTTCAGTTACCAGATGTAGCCGAGTAAAGGATCTCCACAATATACATGTTGCTGCAGCTGTCCACAGCCTACATACTCTACAAATACACAACAGATGACACTTCCCAGAATGACACTGCAAAAGAAAACACTCTTCAACATGGAGGTCTAGAAATCATGGAATCTAACCAAATATCAGCTGCAACATGTAGGCCATCAATGCAGTCATGGCGACAAACATGAGAATATACCATGGAATGAGAAACACCAAGAGATGTTGCACATCACCCGTTCCAGAGTAAACTTGGGTCAAGAAAACCTACATGGCAGCATCCCAAGAGGTGTTGGACATTTGTGACAATGAGTGCTAGTCAATGACTGGTGACGATATCCCAATGAAATTGCTTACTTGAGTTGTCACCATTGGTAGACAGGAGAAGAAGCTGTCATGAGCATGTGGACGTTGACTCAAGTCATGACAATGAATACAGGGATATGACGTACATGCACATGAAGTGCAGCAATTTGTTGTTGGCGTCTAACAACCCCGCTTGGGTGGGTAATGAGTACCCCCAAAATGGGCATGATGACTAGGCGTGTAATGGCTAATGCACCGATAGCACCCAGTGGAAGGAATTGAAAATAAATGTCCAGTGGGGATTTTCATCCTCGCAAGCACTGAGCCAAGGGTCATCAATCCCAATGGGATTGAAGCACCTCCGATGAATGTCGTTGTGTTTAATATGATTGCAAGCGGGGGTTGACCATCTGGCGCAGTTGGCATATTTACCCCTGGAACATCAGGAACAAATAACACTTTGAGAACAGGAACAATTGATATGATGAACACCAAGATAATGGAAAGGGAACAAGGTGAAATGACTATCTGAAAGAACCTGTACCCAAATTGGGCGAGACAGTGGTAGAGGGGCAGCAGGCTCACTTTTTGGCTCTAGCAACTCAGTGCAGTATAGAACAATTGTCTTGTGGTCATCTTGCTCACCAGAGAACAGACTTTGCGGGTCTGACAGTCAATGTGTTGAAGTCGCTGCCTTCTCATCATCATAGTCACTGCTCTTGGCTTCAGATTTTCTTTGATGGAAAGGCCATTTCAATGAGATAATGATGCATTTGATCACTGCACCAAGACACCTCTGTTTCATTTTCAACTGCTCCTGCACATCCTCATCCATCACGTCTGGTCCCTGGAAATCCATCATCTATTGATGTAAACATACCAAAAATATCAATATAAAGACAGAAATGTAGGTGACCACCATTTTGGTCTGAAGCACCATTGAATGGCACTGCAGCTGTCAGGCTCAACAGGACAGATGTTGCAGTATCAAGGTGCACTATCAGTGGCGAAACCAAAAGTGCAGTGATAGATCTTGACATATGGATATCTCTGATGTTACCCCATCCACCAGCAGCCAAGATTCCATGCCCAAAACAGTGAGGGACCCCAAATAATTGCTTGATTATCCACAACATCATGATTCTGATTGCTTTGTACAATAGTGCAACCAAGATGAGAGGGCCTGGAACATCAGGTGATTAC
>JBBPJQ010000167.1:0-39269 GCA_038088795.1 Boletus rex-veris
GCTTCGCCAAATCGAGTACCGTCGGGTTCCTTCCATCATCGGTTGCATTCAGTCTCCCGAGGGCAGGTTACCTATGGGGCGTAGGCCTCCTCACTGCCCAATTCCTGTTCGTTGCATCCCAGAGCGTCAGCAAATTCGTCGCACTGGTCGCTGGTTCCGTGATCGCGGCAATAATATTCTTCGTGCTATGCGTAATACATCCGGAAGACGCGAGCATGGCGTCGCTCTTCCGGTCCCTGACGTCCTTGTGTATCCCACGCTTGTACGATTTAGAGGCTTCCGAAGACGAAGCAATGGTGTAAACGTGCTCCCTGCTATGCATATCGCTTAGACTGTATCTTGTGAGCCGGTCCCACCACCCCGCCCACCTCTAAAATACTCTACTTTCAAGTTGTAAAGAACTTTGTACGGCTGGTTGCTCGACAGCCAGGGACGACACATTACCACAACCACACATTACATCCAAACCATGACCTACCACGGCAATCTCTTTGTATCCATCTCTTCATTGTATCATATATGGCATATATGACATGCTAGTAGTTCATCTAATGTTCCTTCTTCATTCGCTTTCTTCATGTATTATACTCCAGTCAATTCACTGTAGCTATCACCTTTGTCGAGGTCCAGCCCTTGCTGGCCTCCTCACTTGTAGAAAGTGGACATTTTATTTAATATGGATCTCCACGATACGATCAAGTGCGATTGAATTCCGCAAAAAGGTATAGGCATGTCATCGCCGGATATATATGCAAGAAGGTCGAAAGTAAGCTAAGGCCTAAGGGGTCACAATCACAAAAAAAAGGTAAGAGGTGTATGTGTGAATGTGAATGTGAATGTGGGTGGGTGTGTGGAGGGATATAAAAGATGATGGGAAATCAAAAACCGCCAAGACTGATCTCACTTCGGTTGGAAGGCGTGCGTGAGGTGAGCGGAGGCGGAGGAACGAGGTGGTTCATACTCGATATGCCCTCCTTTGCACGACATTCCCGAGCATGGGCTTGTCGCACGTAGGCGTAGCGCTGGAAGTTATTGAGAGCCTGGAGGAATATCACGCCGACCTGTGACATGACATGAGTTACCGTACGGTATACAGAGATGCGACTAGTTACCGGGTGTGCTCTCAATTCGTTAAAAATATCCACCGTTGCTTCCCGCACAGGCTCGTGCTGATGGAACAGGCAAAAGCTGAGAGGTAGTAGTCCTCCAACGTGGGGAGGCATGTATGCCAACAACTGCACAGCAGCAAATAAATGTTCCTCCGTACTTCTCGGATAAAAGACAGCATACCTCGACGACCTGTTCATATGACCGGACGTTCTCAGATATGGTGCGAACGATCAGCTCGGCCTCAGAATCAGGAATATTTTTCGCAAGGCGAAGGCGAGAGAGTTGATGTACGAGATCGAACCCGCGGATCGCGTCCGTGGCGCGATATTTTTGAAGGTCCTGTGTTTCTGTGAGAAACTCGTCGGGATGAAACATGCACCACACGTACGATCGTGCAGTCCTGGTAGATTTTTGTCCTTCGCCAACCTTCGATACGGTTGGCGTTGGTAGCCAATTCCCTGGCTAACAAGGCTTCGTCTGGGAACACAACGCCGCTCCCAAGTGATCCTTCAGTGCAAGGAACACTCGGAAAACCAAGGGCCGTCGAACCAGTCGCTACTTCCTCGTACCTTGATGCAAGCCGCACGAATCGACTCACATACTCGGTGAACCGCAACCTCACCAGCGTTTCACCAAAGTGTGACGTGATGGCAGAAATGAGCTAAAAAAGCAGACCATTCAATCTACGCGCATTTCGTCCATCGTGAGAGCACGTACATCGTCAATGAACAAATTATCCAAGCTATCAGGCCGCGCTGCAAAATCTGATTTTTGGTTGGACTGTCCCCCGTCGCGCGTGGCTATCCGTGCAATTTCGTCTTCGCTCGGCGCCGAGTTTTCAGCACGAATGACACCCGTGCGAGGGATCAAGGGAATGATGGCCGGAGGCGTGGCAGCCACAGGGAAAGAAATATGAATGTCCTTGGAAACCACTACTCGACCTGTCCCAATGTCCATCAGCAAGTCCCACGATCCCGACGTTTCAAAGATCGGATTCGTGACGCCTGCAATGTATGCTGGTCTATAGACCCCCATGTCATCAGCATCCATTCGTACTTTCAAAAGTGACGTCCCGACTTACATGGTAACCCAGTCCTCACCGCCCGCCAATCCAGCATACGGAAATGCACGTTCGATGAAACCTCTCAGAATCGCTCCGCATCCTGAGCCTAATGCACATGCTGACAAGACATAGTTGGCTACTTGACCTGCGGGTATGTTATGACCTAAAAAGAGAATACGCTTTCCGGTGACGAGTGCATTAAAGAGAATTATTATGGGATGAGTGAGATTTCCGTTGGTGTGTAAATGCGGGTGGTGTGGTCCAGAAACGGTCACAATCGGTGCAGAGAATGTCTGTATTAACTGAATCAAGGAATACTAGGATATATGCACAGTGTCAGTCCATCGCACGCAAAGTAGAATGGGAGTCATGGACTGACATCACCGACTTCCTCGGGGAACGTGGCGAGGGGCAGCTTGATGGGTAACTGGTGTCCTTTGTAAGCTATGGTCGTTTGGAAGAAATGGGTATCTTTGGATAATCCAGAACGCAAATGTGGGTCCGAGGCCGTGGGTATTGCACTACTGTGGGTGTTTTGGTCTCGAGGGAAGCCATTCGATGAAGAGGATGAGGCGTCAGTCGACCTTCGGCCCCGACTGGTTTGGGTGCCAGAGGTAACGCTCCCGGGTCCTCCTCCGATCGCGACGCCAACCTGATTATCTAAAAGGCCACTCTCGTCGCCAACCCAGACCGCACTCCCACCCAGGGAGAAAGAGGAATCGGATGGAGAGGACGGATTAGGTTGGTTCGCGTGGGAACTGGCAACGCTGCTCTCGGTCGTGGAGCGTTCGCGTGTGCCTTCGCCATGAGGGGGACGCCGAAGTAGTATCCCATCCTCGCTGGAATGCGACCCTGTCGACGAAGTAGTCTTGTGTTGGGGTTTTCCGAGGGAACCACCAAAGTTGGGGGGCGTGTGGTCTGGAATCTTTGGAGAGGCAAACTTTTCGCTAAAGATGTCTTTGCGCTCGGACGCGCGCATGACGAGCTTCTCGGACCGCGTTAATTCGGGGGCACGAGTGACGTCCATGGAGTTGATGGCATCGAACAGACGCGCCAGACAGTCCTGGGAAGGATTGGCAAAGTAGTCATCCAAAGCGAGTAAAAGGATGGGCTGTCGGTAGCGTGAACAGACAGGACTGAAACAGTGCGGCGATACTCGCCTTGAAAATCTGGATGAACGGATGGCGCGTGCAAATGGCCATCGCTTTGACAACGGCACCCCTGCGCAGACAGATCGAACCCGAGTTAGGGACCACCGTTGTGGTTGTGATAGGTTCGGGCAACGACGCACCTCCGAGCGGTCTTGTCGTGTTTTGTTCGAACCAGGTTCAGCACATATATGAGCTCCGGACGACCGTCGGAGTCGCTTGAAAGATCATCAAAAGATTCGGAGGTCTCGAGCGCGAGGACGGGCGAGATGGTGTTGAATGGGGTCTGGTTGAGAAAGAATATGGTCCAGTCTTCGAGATGGCGTTCTGCACCATCGGGGAGCATCAGGTTGGCCAGGAGTCTATCGGATAGCCATCAGTCATATGTGATGGATTGCGTGGTGACTGTGGCCTCACCCCTCATCTGTCCCGAGCGGCTGGGGAAACTGGTAAGTGAGCTGAGCCCCACTATCAATGTCGAACTCGGCGAGCAAAACGAATGAGCAGTGGGGGCCCTTTGCAAGGGACATTGTGCTGGTTGTGGTCGGGGATGCCCCTCGCGGTTGTGGTGCAACTCTGAGAAATGTCCCGCGTGTGTGCGTGCTACAACTTCATTTTGCCGTCCAAATTGTTGACCCGACGTCGCTCGACAACACACGTCTAATTGTTGTCAACTCGGACATTTCCTTTTACAGTTCACATCTTATATCTATCATCAAAACTGTGCAAACATCTCCGCCGCCCTGCTCACCGCAGCCATCAGCTCCGAGAGTCGTGCACGAAGTCGATCTGGTCCAGCCAGGTCAGCAGACACGACCAATCCAACCCACGACAGAAACAGAGACAGAGCTACCAAGCATCGTAGGAGGGGGAGGAGATGACCTGCCTTGCTCCCTTTCTGCCGACAGTAACTCTTGCACCCCGTTGCCTAATCTTGCCTCGGCTATCTCCGTTTCGTGTGCGAGGCGCGCGGTCGACCATACATACGTCCTGATGATGGCTCGCAACAGGCGTCGTTTAAACTCTGCAGTCATCAACGAAACCAGCGTATATGCGCGTTGCACTTGCAGATACCTTGCTTGAATTCTTCGCTCCTGCTCGCCTCCCTGATCGCACTTTGGTTGATCGAGTTTGCAAATGAGTGGATGAGGTCCGTCGAAGATTGCGCGAGGATTTCTTCCAACGTCTGCTCCCGCCTAGTCGACTGAGACGGTTGCTGTGAGGGTGGCCTTGAGCTCTCCAGCAAGTCAACGTTTTCGATCGACGTGTTGTCCTGCGTATCGTCCATGTGGTAAGCAAGAAAACGCAAGACGAGCGTCACGTCGAGTTGTATGAATCACATGACCGGTCATGCACCTCGAAATTATTTACAACGAACCCCATCTCTACCCGTAGACTCAGCGCATCCTCGATCTAATTCCACCTCACCGTGGTGCAGGCAGCCCACTCGCCGTCATCCCAATCTCCGTCAGCTCAGTAAGGGGATCCAGTTTCCCCTTGAATTCAGGCAAGAATGTCGCATCCGTATACGGGCAGTGAACCGATGGAGAGCCCTTGTAAATCGGCGTATACGTGGCTGCACAGACATCAAATTCGGTAAACTCGTCATAGGAAATCTCCACTGCATTCCGGGGGTTTCGATCCCCTGCCGCAATCCGTTGGCGTGCCTGTGCAGATAACACGTATGAGAATAGCGTCACCTGGACCACCTTGTAATAAAACGCACCTGCGCAGCGATTTTCGGGTCGGGATTAAGATCTAATAGACGTCTCGCAAACTTGGCAGCAGTAGCGTGGTTGTTGGCCTTGGCGAATGCTCCAATTGCGCTTCGTAAAGCTATTTGCATATGTGGTGGTTGCACCCGGCAGTGCGTAAAGTATGCCGCGAGCTCCAACTGTCGACGAACATTGTCTGGCTCGTCCTGAGCAACGCGTCGTCGCTCTAATTCGATCGAGACGCCAAGAAGGTATTCACGCGCAGAAACAACAGTGTCGCGCCACTGCAATTTCCATCTGGTCAGTACCAGCAAGAAGGATGCAACGAGAGTGTGTTGACTAACCTCTTTGGCCTCCTCATCCGAGGACACCACTACCAAGAGTAACGTTTGCAGTACAGATCGGAATACAGCCTGAGCTTCAGGTAGCTTGTTACCCGAAACGGATCGGAAGCCTTCCGAGAGCTCCGTTCGTACCGACGGCAGCGATCGCACCACGACAGGCAGCACCCGGCCAGGCGAGGTTTCTGATGGATTGCGTCTGATGTGAACCTGAAGAGGAGGTAACGATGGCAGGGGAGAGACGTAAGCGTGTGACGACCGGTAGACATTGAGGTATAGTTGTTTCAGGGGCGCAAAGTTGACAACCCCAAATTGCCGGTTTAACAACTGAACATCATTGAGTACAGCACGAAATCTCCGTATTAGTCCGAGGCAACTCACCTGCATGGCAGTGTCGAAAGACCCCGCAGCAACGTGATCCGCAGCGAACGGTGAGTTGCGTACCCAAAGCTCGTTCTCACTCACACCAGAGGTCGCACCCTCCGCTTCATCCTCGTCCTCACCGACGGCATCCTCAAATTCTTCTTCCGTGCGAGCCTCGCCGTCGACATCTTCAGCATCAAGATCCCATCCCGCCTCATCAGCGTCAACTTCAGGAACTTCCTCTTCCTTTGCCCAGTCATCGAGCGCAGAGGAAGCAGCGGCAGCCGACGCGTCAATACCGTTGACGTAAGGAATTTCGCCATCCCCATCCAGGTTGCCGTTTGCAAGTGCGCGATCCCAGAAGTTCTCACCCATTGAAACCGACGGCCAGTTGAGGTTTGCAGTGGATGTGATAATGGGTGGTGGCTTGAGTGTCGACTGTCCGAATGAGGGAACGTCGTCGACATCCGCTTCGCTCAAACCAGCAGCTTCGAGGATTTCGGCCGCTTCCTCTTCTAAGCCATTTGTTTTTGCTGTCAAGTAAGCAAGCGGGTCTACAATCCAGCTCAGCAAAGTGGCCCAGACACAATCAAGAGAAGCGCGTACGAAGACCCACGTCTCGTAGGACAGCGATTCTTCCTCGCACGTCGCCAGCATACAAGGCATTATGAAAGCGTGACATTGGATCCCCCCTCGCGGTCGCGATTTTCTGCATCTTCGATAATTTATCCGTGCTGCCAGTAGCAAGATACAAGTATGACAAGCGTTCAAAGTTCTTGGTCTGTTGATAAGCCTTTTCAACGATCTGTAACATCGGTAATCGGTCAATTCCATCATAAATCTAGGTAGTATGATCTCAGCTACTTTGTGGTTTCCTTGCTTGAGCGCTTGCTTTGCCAAACGTTCCCAACAATCTGATCGATCGATTGCTTTTGCGGTCTCCAAAGCTACATCGAGGTTTCCACATTCAATAGCAAGGTCAAACCTCGTATTCTTGTCCTGGACGAAATGCAATGCGATCTACAGCCATCATCAGATGTCAAACAACCGTGACAAACAAAAGCGACATGTTTACCTCTGGGAATCCCTTTTGCTGTAGGTACGCGATAATACTCTGCCCAATAAGCGTCGATGTCCGTATGATGTGTAACATCTCTTCATAGTTGTTCCGGAGCAAGGCGAGCTTGAACCGGTATTCCGTAGGGTCAAACGTGATTGTTCGAGGACGTGCAGAACGGTCTAAGCAGTGTGCGGTTTTGCCCTTGATGCGCGTAAGGTAGACAGGATTGTCGAGTGTGCATATCACCCCATTGTCACTTCAAGAATCAGCAATGAAATGAAGTTAGTGTCGAGGTCTGTGGTTGTGGTACGGCGACGTCAGACATACCCTTGTGGAAGGCAATATTTTATGTGGTTGAGAGTGGAATAAATGAAGACGCCCGCGTCATCCCAGGCTCCAGATTTAATTCGAATGGTTTCGTGGACCAGGCTGCTTTGAGAAAAGTTTTTATTGGCAATGGTAATTGCTGACGGGATCAAGGTTACGATGGTCCAAACAATATCCGGATCAAGACTTACTGTGCTTGCTCATCAAGGCTACAAGTTGCCCGTCCGAGCTCCAGGTGACATACTTTACAGGTGGACTGTTCAGCTCAGCGATAATTTTCTGCTGTTGGATATCGTAAAGAGCGACCGACGACGTCGACCCCAGGATCAGACATGCGGTCCCACCGTAGAATAACTCGTTGGTCTGAATTGGCGCCTTGATCCCTTTCACCACAGAGTTCGACAGATCGCGAACCTCGATAAGCTAATGAAATGCTGAGCATACACATGGCTGACTGTCACAATTTCATTTTACCTGCGTAGTCTTATTCAAGGCGGCGAACCTGTTCCTGGCCACGAAAATTGCGCTATGGGCCGAACCACGCTTACCGTCCATAGACGAGTCCTTGACTTCTCCATTTGTTTGTGCGGGCAGGGAAGATAGCTCGAACAAGCCATTGTCCGAAGAGATCGTTGTGATGACGGCCCGTTCGGCAGGGTTGTAGCTCAGCGTTCGGGGAGGGACGTAAGGACTGCCGAACTTGCGGACACTAAGAAGGCCAATATCCGAGCCAGTATTGAAGTCGTATGCTCGAACGTATTTATCCCGGACGTAGTACAATGAGTCTGTGTGAACCGAAAAAGCGGGCCGTTCACGCTCGAGTTTGAACACGATGAGCCCACTGTCGTGTCCTACATGGGCAGCATATCAGCAAAGCTATCTAGACGTGAATGAATTCCGATCATACCGGCAGCAAACAAGTTAAGGTTTGGATGTGCAGCAAGGACCCAGAATCGGTCGTGTTCCCGCCTAAAGGTCTGAATCGCGGTGCGCTTTGCAAGGTCCCAAGCGCGCACAGTCTTGTCCTCACCACAAGAGACGATAAGTTCGTGCTTTGGATGGAAGAGCGCATTGGAAACATTGTTAAAGTGCCCTCTGCAGGAGTCAACCTCCCACGCCTTTGTTTCGCTCATCCTCCAAATTTTGATCGTGCGATCGTCGGCGGCGGAGACGATCAATGGGAGAGTGGGATGGAACGAAGCAAAGTTGACACCTCGGTCATGGCCCTCGAGAACGTACTTTACGGTAGAGAACGTGTCGAATGTTTCAAAGTTATTTGGTCCAGTGCTGGGGGTACTCTTTCGCAAACCGGAGATATCCCACACGCGTACGGTCTGGTCCATGGATGTTGACACGATGAGATCGTCCTTTGGATGGAACTGGGCAGACATGACATAGTGCGAGTGGCCAGTGAGGACGGCAATACAGTTGCGCGAGGTACTGTTCCATATGCGTATTGTCTGGTCGTCGGAAGCTGAGAGCTGAGATATGGGGTGGATGAATGGACATGAGCTGAGAGGGCATCAGGTACTCACGATCCAAGGCATCTCATGATGGAACTGGACAGTTCGAACGTAGTCGAGGTGTCCATGCAAAGTGAAGAGGCAGCGACGGTGTTGAGGACGCAGGTCTGCGAAGCATCAGAATCAGCTACGAAACGAGTATTGGCACTGACCCCAGACTTTGATCTTGTAATCGTCACCGCCAGTAACCAGGAGGGCTCTGCTGGGATGGATGGCGACTCCTCGAACAGGACCTTATTAAGGAGCGTCAACGAGAGTGGTTCGTGATATTGAAAAAGAACGAAAGTACCTTCGTGCTCTTCGAATCTGTCTACTAGGACGCCCATGCGGTAGTTCCATAACTGCACGCTACCGTTGTGCAGAGCGGCGGCGAGGAGGGGTTGAGTTGGATGAAATGCGAGTCCTTGAAGGGAATAGTGTTGCAGGGGACAAGTGGGACGGGTCGAGCGAGACACGTACCTTTGACGCGATTACTCTTGGACTCGAATTTTGTGAGCATGACCGACATGATGGACGAATTTGAGTGGGAAAAGGCGTGAAAGTTGTGGTGAATGCTGAGCGCAGGCTGTCCGAGGCGACGTCCACGGCCAGACTTTGAGCGCGGTCGTCGTCGAGGTCGTTGCTGACGGTCTGTCCTACAATGTGGATGAACCGACGTGGCTACAGCGGAGTTGGAAAAGTCTTGTGCTTATGGGCGTGCTGGGTATCACGCCGTTCCTCCAAAAGACATGGTGAGTTGAGTCTTTGTCGACGTCGGTCACGACGCCCGACTCGTATACAAGTCCGCAGGTCTTCAAGACACTCCCTGACCGTCTCAAATCGCTGCGTGGAAAGACGGTCGTCATGTGAGTATGTCCCTCGACGCCCTGCTGCGACTCACACAAGTCGTTTGATAGCGATGGCACCCTTGTCACCCAACGTCTTCACTTTGCACCCATGCCTCACCCCCACAGACATATCATTGGCTGGTATCGCATACTCACAGAACTGAGAGACTCTGACGTGCGTGCCATTTGTGTGTTCGATGGAACCCAACGCAACGCCGCCAAGGCCCGCGAGGTCAACGCGTTCCTTCCCTTACCCTTCGCCATACTTATTTGAATTGACCACAGGTCGAACGACGCAGAGAATCACGAAAAATAGACGCCGCCCGCGGGTCTATCGAAATAACTAGACTTCATAGACTTCAGAAGCTGATGCGCCTTCTTCCCTATTACCGCTCCTTGCCTAGCACCGATCGCCAACGCGTCAGCGATGCGCTTAGTATCAGATCAGCTCACAGATCCTTTGATGCGCATGTGTCAGGGTCCACCCTTCTTACGCCGACACCTTATCCTCCATCACCTTGTGCCCGCGTCACATCCCACCCTGACCTTGCTTTTCCACCACCACGACCCTCTTACTTCCCACACAACGGCATGACTGTACACGACTTGCAGGAGGGCTTGGATTTTGTTGTCGCATCATCTCAACCATCAAGATCCGAACCACATTATATCCCGCCACCAGCACATCTAGATAATGCCGCTCTCACAAACGATCAAGTTGGCCCTTGCGACATCTTTGATGACCCTCATGCTGATATTTTTTCAACCCTTCCGTTTGTCTACTGGAATGCCGCGGTCCAACCCACACCAGCAACTCCTTACCCGCTGCCGGACTCTATCGAGTCATTCCAATCAGAACTCTCCACATTATACTCCGAATACAACCAATGCATCAACCAGCTCACATCCATGCCTTCATCCCTTGAAGGGCCAGAGATTCCACAGTGCGAACATGACGATGTTACACCAGGAGACAACCCTGACACCCTTGACGCAAAGATCGAATACGCCATGTCCAAGCAACAACTCCAGATGACGCTCGACGAAGGCCACATTTGGAACTTGCTCTCAGGACTGTCGTATGACACCCCCCCACCTGAAACCGAGTCCGCCCTGTTGACACTCGCCGAGCGGAGCACCGTCATCTCCTGCTCGTATCAACGCCGCAGCAACTCCCCAACGTCACAGACGTACGAGGAATGCAAGGAGCTCCTGCGTGCCATGGGCGTCCCATGCCTCGAGTCCTCGGGTCCATTCGAGGCAGAAGCGCTCGCATGTGCCCTCGTCACACACGGTCACGCGGATTACGTCGTGAGCGAGGACACCGACGTGCTCGTCTACGAAGCCCCCATGCTACGTGGCATCACCGCACGCGAATCCCCCATCGTCGTCGTCCACGGCGAGACCGTTCGCGAGACCCTCGCGCTCGACCGCGCGAGCTATGTCGACTTTGCACTCCTTCTCGGCACGGACTTTTCACAACGGATAAAAAACGTGGGTCCGAATCGTGCACTCAAGTTTATCAGGCAACATGGGTCCATCGAGCGTGTCGTCCAACTGGAGAGTAGGTATCCACCGCGCGTGCCTGTTGCGGATTATCTGGCACAGGTGGGCGTGGCACGTTTCGTGTTCCAGAACCTACCCCCTCTTCCCGACATCGGGCTCCTCCACCAGACAGAGGGTGATTCAAACGCCGTGTCGGAGATCATACAAAGGTATAGGCTGCACAGGATGTTGCCTGGTGCATGGGACGCCCAGTCTGCTTTGGCAGGGAACTACTTTGGGGATGACCCGTCCGTGTGGTGACGACTGGGTTACCTCTTGGATTGTTTCAATGGGGTATCTAGTACAAGTTTGTCATAGTCAGATATCCTTTGGCAGAAAACCCAGCCAATACACTCGAGCGCTCAACTAAATTTCTGGAGTCAGTCTACTCGTCTTGAAATAACTTAAAAAGGCGTGCTGGATTATAACACCCATCGAAAAAGTCTGTAAAATTCAACATAAATAACATCTATGCATAAATACTGTACGGTATCAGTACATGAGAACGGCAAGAACATCAGCAGTGGATATCATATAATCAAGTGTCGAACACGGGGAATCAAATCATGCCATTAAACAATTCAAAAAGATAGTCATAACCAGAGCGACTTATCAAGGCGTCCAATGTGCATCGGTATTGCAATGCACATCAATATCGTCTTCATACTTCGTTCCTCAAGATCAAACTGAAACAAGGTTCACAAAATGGCTTCTCGCCCCGCAAGAAAAAAGTTGGGTCCTCAAACGGTTTCTTGCAGCCCTACCATAACCCGCATCAGTCCACGTCGAAAAGATATGACAGAAAAGTGCAGAAGTGCAAAGACGAATAAGGCCTGAACTCACCTCGCAAACAAAGCACCCCCAACACCACTTGCCTCCCAATGCTTCAACAGCTCTGACACCATCCCTAATGCTCTTTTTGCACGCTTTGCATTTTGGGAGCCGAAGTCGTACATGGCAGGCCTCACAATAAGGGTGTCCCTTGTACACCGTGAAACCAACATCATCGTCTACGAACTCGCCATCACCCGTAAAGTTCAACTCGCCCGTACGCGTAACGGAAGGCGGGAGCGGACCGCTTGGCGCCAGGAAGGGGTCCCCACATTCAGCACAGAAAAAGTGCTGTTCATGGTAAGTACGTTTACCAAGGGCGGAGTCGTCGAGCGTGATGAACCGTTCGTCGATAATGGCCGTCTTGCAGTGGAAACAACGAGGTGCAAAAGCCTGTTTCACGGATGCGCATTAGTCGTCATCGCAGGGCAATGACATGATACAGACCTCGTGATAGTCCAAGTGACAGTATGGTTTCCCATCATGTTCATAACTACTCACGTGCTCCAAGAGTTCGCTGCAGATGGTGCATCTGAAACAGTGAGGGTGCCACCGTTGACCCATGGCGCTCACAATGCGACCAATGATGGGGCCGTTGCATCCCCCGCACGAGAGGCCATTGGTACGCATAAGGTTTGAAGGGGAGGGAGGGGGAGGGAGACCGCGTTTAGATGAAGGACCACGGCCGAGAACGGGATGCGAAGGAGATGACTCTTGGATTTGGGTATGTCGAGATCCAAAGTTGCCAGCTGACGGTCCCGGTCTCTGTGGTTGAGCTGAGTCTGAGACCGAGATTCTGGGGGGAGAGAATGCCACGGAAGAAGAATCAGCAGCAGACCCTGATATTGCAGGTGCTCCATCCTCTGAAACCATGATACTAGGTGCCTCTGAGATCGAAATAGCAGGTGTATTTTGTGCAGAACCTAAAGCACTGGGGCCACTTCCAGGTCTTGAAACAACTATACTGGGACCGGGTGCGTCGTCGACATCACTATCATCGTGGTGTCCATCAGGGAGCGATATCTTTGGCACCGCTGTTTGCTGGGCTTGAGTCAGTGATTGGATTAGAGGCTGAGTGGGTGGTTGACCCCTTCTTTCTGGAGACTGTGACCCTGCACGAAACCCTGCGTATGAATTACTCGTGCTGTTCCCACTTGGATTACGATTTCGTGATACGACATCATGACCAGGAGCCCATTGCCTTCTCGGCGGCGTATCGTTCATAATTTCAATTGCCGCAGGCTGAGTGAAGCCCTGACGGACAGGTGAAGGCGATCGGCGCAAGGAAGGCGGCGGCGCATCATCCAGATCAATATCAGGATCCCTAGCACGTCGTTTCTGAAACTGGCGATCGCTCAGCTGCGGGGTCTGCTGCGACTGAAGGTGGGGCGGCGGCCGAGGTGACTGCTGCGCAGAGGAATTCCGATCAAACGCGACGTTGAGATTCGGAGATGATGGGAAGTGGCGCGCTGGGTGTGTTGGGCTCGTTGGTAACGATGCAGGAGATGGAGATGATATCCCGTTTGGCTTCAAGGGATGGCTTTGCACCACTTGATAACAAGGGCACGCGTGAGATATCGTGAATACCTGTGCTGAGCAATGCAGACTCACTTGAGACATCTGTTGTACCAAAGAAAGGGCGAGTGGAGTTTCCTGGTGCGCGAGGAAGCGGCGGGACGTTCGCGGGCCACCCTTGATGTTGGCGCACAGGGCTGGCAGGACCAGGGACAGCTCGAACAGGACTCTGAGACCGAGTAGGACCAGACACTTGCTGCTGAGCTTGCCTTTGCCTTTCTCGTTCACGTTCTTCCGCTAAACTCATGGAGGCGAAGCGGAGGGTGAGGGACAGAGGCTCTGCTGTAGGGCTACCGAGGGGACTGCGATTAGGAAATGACTTGAATGGACTGGATACCGGAGGCGACGTGGACACTCGTGGACTTTGTGGGATATTTGTGGTTTGAGAGTGACCTTGTGGGGTGCTAGGGCTCGACGCGGGGGGTTGAGGAAGTGGCGTAGTGCGCACAGTGCGCGCCGGGGTAGCCTGTTCTTGCTGAGTCTCCGGGACAACCGTGCCGGCGTTCTGACCGTCGTCGCGATTTGCGATCGCAATTCTGGAACGAGCGGGTAAATCTCTTATCCCATACTCGGGACTTGGGGTAAGTGCGTTCCTTGCAAACACAATTTCATCCTCCTCGTCGGAGTCCTCTACCCGCATGGGGTCGGCGAACCTCATTGGTTGGTAAGAGTCGTCAGAAAGCGAGGAAGTGTCAGAGGGTGAGGATGGTTCGCGTTCATCCTTCGAGGAAGCAGGAATGCGTTGGTGGAGGGATGGTACGTGGGGTTGTTCGGTGGGCGAGGAAGGAAGAGGCCGACGAGAGGGAGAGAGTTGGAGTCGCTGGGCTGGCTGTGCGCGCTCGGGACTCACTGCACGGCAAGGGGGTTGTGGGGCAGGGGGCGAGCGTAAAACGGGCCGGAGGCTACCAGAGACAGTGCTTCTGCGCTCGATTACGTTCGCTCCGATCGGCGCGGAGGAAGCAGCAGAAGAATTGCGATTCCAAAGTGGAGCGGATTTGAATGGCTGTGTCTCGTGTACCTCAGAATGCGATGAGCGGGGGGGCCACGTTGGTGGGGGGGTGAAGGGGACGGCGGGGGGAGGGGGAGGACGTTGGTTTACGTCGGGAAGTGGAGCAGTACGACGGGAGAAGGAACTGGGAATGCAAAGATCGCGATCCGGGTTAGCATTGATAGTGCTGATAGAGGACTTGACTGGGCTGGTAGGTCTGGCGGTGAGATCGATGCTGGTGTGCTTGGCGAGGGGTCTTGCGGAGGTGAGGGAGGGTGTTGGGAGGGGACGTCGTGCGGGCGGTGCTGTTGGGGATAGCGCGAGGATGGCGGGACGGGATGGTGCGGGTGCCTGTACGACGAGCGGGGGCTGGCGGGGAGGCGGCGGCATCGACTCGGGGCGGGTGCGCGGTGTGGGGAGGGGTCGGCGAGACGAACTGGGCATGTGGATGATAGGCCCAGTTGGAGCGTACGCCTGAGTCGGGGGCGGCGACACGAACGGACCGGGCATTGCAACGAACGACGGCTGGTTCGCGTACTGGAACCCGATCGACTGCTCGCGTCCGTACAAGCGTCTTCCGTCGTGCTCGACGTGCACGACGTTGAGCAACGCTGGTTTTGTGCCAGCGAATGCGCGCTGCTCGTCGTACGCCATCGTGCTCAGCTTCAAACCTCATCAAAAGATTCAAAACATCTAGTCATCACGTGATACAGTTACAATCACAAACATGTACAAATACCCCTATCCACGTCGCGGAAATTCATACTCGGCGATACTCTGAGGGTGCATCTCCGTACTGGTCCACGCCATGTCAGAAATACCTCTATCTCCGCTACATCACAACTCACCTGTACCCTCCGTTCTCGTTTTCCGGAACGACGTATCGCCCCTTCCCATTAATCGAACATGGATACACGAAATGCTCGTGCAAATGACTCGAATATTCAATGACGTTCCGCTCCATCGACCCAGAGATCGCAATATAGTCGATCAGGCTGTATAACACCAATTATGACGTGCTCAGCTGGATCGTCCTGCTCACTCACCTTAGGTGAATAACGTGTTCACAAAGACCGACACCGCCCGCGTGCGGGCACACCAACACGCCGAATCTACACCACGCCCGGATGTATCGTGACTCGTACGGGCATCAAAGAAATGGTCCCACACTCACTTGGCCGCCATCAGAAGCACGCCCAATACCTCACTCACCCCACCCAGCCTGCACGCATCAATTTGCGCGACATCCACCGCCTCCGCCTGGAATAGCTGCTTGAATGTCATCCTGTTGTGGGCATGTTCACCTGTTGCAACACCGATCCCGTACGGAGCGAGTGCCTTCCTGATGGCCGCGTGTCCTAGAATATCATCCGGCGCCGTCGGCTCTTCAATGAACCTATTTATAACGTCGCTGTGAGTCATCATGCATCATGATCGATCGATACCAGCACGTACCATGGACGGATCTCTTCGAGTGCCTTCACATATCTGATAGCTTCCTCGACGTCCCATACCTGGTTTGCATCAATCATCAGTACTGCTCCAGTCGGACCTGCGTTCCTCCCCTTCAGCTCGGGGCTATTTGGGTCCCGAAGGGGCTTGCCTAATCCATATCTCGTGTCATGTACTTTCTTTACATTACCATCACCACGTACCAGCAGGATAATTCTTCGGGTCATCGATAATGCTTCTGATCATTCTTCCCCGCCGTAAATCATCCTCAAGCGAGGCGCCGACTTTCATCTTGAAGTAGGTCCACCCAGCTTGGACCGCTTCCTTCGTGAGATGTGAAACCTTGTCGTCGGAATAGCCTAATCAATCGTGCGCAGTGGATATCAGACAACAACAATTAACACGACAGTGTATCCTAGTCTCACCCAGCCATCCTGCAGATGTAATGTACGCAGGATATCTGATACGCATGTTATCACCAATGATCCGTCGGTTGAATGGAACCTGCACTTACCCGACCTCTTTTACATATGCCTCTCTCTCCCGCTTTCCTCCTTCCTTCGCTTTCAACATCGCTAACGCTTCCTCACGCGTGAGCGCATCAGTGATGTACCGAAACGCCGTCGCGTTCACAAGTTCTTCCTATAGTCCCCGTCCACGAGGTTGATAAAGCATTGCGCCCAGTTACAAAAACGTACATTCAACATCCACTCTGCGTGAGAAAGACGAGACGACGCACGGGGGTCATATCTACAATGAGCTTCCAGAGCGGCTTCTTTCGCGACTTTGCAAACATATCCCACACCGCATTATTGACGGCTGCGAGCGCTAGATGTATGATGCCCTTTTCTGGACCGATCCTATCAAAATACCGCCGATGGCACATGCACACGGTCAACGTGGAGTGTTTCGATCTGACGCTCTGCTTACTCACCAGCGTAACTGAGAGTCACCGGACATCCAGTCCCATGCTTGACCCATGTTTGCGAAAAACTCCTCGGGATCGCGGCCTATCAAGCGCTTGGCAAGCACCTGAATAGCATGACAGACCTATTCGCACGTAGGAATCCATCACCGTCATCAGTCTATCATATAGAGGGAAGACGAAACACGGAGCCACAGGCACGCTGGGCAACTCGGTCCATCGTATTGAACAAAAGCACGCCATGATACCCTCTCCCCATGTTCCAACACCCCAGCGTTCCAGTTTGGCATGTGACACGTATGTGGACACATCATCTCAGAAACGCAAGCATCTCGATGACTTACGATCTCAGTTCCACGGCCAATGGTGAACGTCATTCCGTGGCCCGCCAGATCGTAATCCGTATAAAGGACGACATACGCCGCGGAGTAATCGCAGTCCGTATTCCTGTGCACACCGTCGTGACCCCTTGAGCAGGCTTGTACGAATGGGGTTACTCACATTGCATCGGTTCCATCGCCCGTGAGCGACGTTGGGAAACGGACGTCTGCGAACGGGTCCGTCAAATCGCGGACATGACAAAATACATGAGATGTCGCTTGCCGTGCGTCTCAAAGCGAGTGAATTTTCCGGGCATCGAGCGACTTGAATCGAAGAGTGCGGGTACTGCGTCGTAGGCTCAGTCGAGGACACAAGGATCCGCCTCAAGGCAGCAACCGTTGTGAGATTATATATAATGTGACTGATAAAAACAAGTGATCAGGGAATTCAAACTCCAGGATCACCTGACAAGAGGGTGGGATTTTTCAAGACTCACGGATAACACACATAAAAGTTGACTCGAGCCAGTTTGAGTATTTAAATGCTTGACCCGACGTAGTTCGGAGCTGTTGACGATCGTGATCGGCCGCCTCGATCTTGTTCGGTACTGACAATTGAATATTGAATCGTGGGGCTCCGCCTCCGGACCGCAGTTTCAAGCAATCTCGGTAGAGACATCTGACGGTCAATTGTGGGCTTCCATGCCAGTGGTGTTGTAGCGAGCGACCTCGCGTGGGTCATGAATCTAACAGGATTGCGTTTGGGCCGCACCTAGCAGTCTCAAACTACTACCAAGTATTTGGTCGACCTAGGTTGTCTACTCGAGCCGTAGCCTAGGGCTGCTGCCCAGCCATGCTTGACTTGATGCATACTGATGTATTGTTGCAACACTTCGCAGTTACACGTGACAATCGATCAATCGGATGTTCCTAATAGGACAACCCACAACACTTTGGACGACATTCCACAGTTGCAGGAGAAATACAGTGCGACATTGGACGTGATAGGAGCATCAATCGCATGGGGAAAGGTAGAACAAAGATAAAAACAGATATACAACAAGCAAACATAAGCAAACCGAGCGAGTGTGAGCAGAGTTAGTACGAGCAAACGGGTGCCTTTAATACAATCACCGCGGATCACAAGTCGAACACCAAGGGAAAGAGACAAAACCGTCAAAGAGATCAAATCGACAAGCAGAGTTATCAGCATCCAAAATTCCGTCATCGTTTTGTTAATCCCCATTCCCTACCAGCGACAGACTCGCATGATAGATACGCCAGCCAACCCTTGCTCGCAATCCCAACCACGCCTTCCTCGCGTGTGCTCAGTTCACGTCGTCCAGTTTTTCCTTGTCATCGGCCACCGCTGCCGCGGTCGCCTGTTCACCCTCGACGTCAAAGTTCTCGACGAGATCGGGAACGTCATCGTCATCGTTCTCCGCATCTACTGCTGGCCTCTGTTGCCCTTGTTGAATTGCCTGGTAGGATTCCGCGAGTTTGCGCAATGATGCGAGGGAGTCCGGGCCGAGCTGGTTGAGAATGCCAGGAACGAGCTCTGTAAGCTCCTTGACGTGTCCTGCACCGTAAATCGCAAAGGTATTGGCGGACACCGCGGCGTGAACTGTTCAGAAATAGCAACATGAGATTAATACCTCATATCACCTTCATACCCGACGGGACACATCGTGGCAGGAAGAAAAATAAACATCGGGACGTATAGAAGCCATGAATTTTGAGATGGGATCAAAGAGGGTACGTGCCTTTTGGGGCGGTAAAATGTAGTACGTTTCCATCCTCTCTGAACATGTTTACTTCCTCTACGCCAGTGATAGGTTGTACATTGAGTTTCTTGAGGGCAGCCTGTAGTTTTTTGTCGTCTTGCGCGGCAGAGGGTTTAGTTTTTCGGACGACCTTCCGACGCATGGTACCCTTTCCACCTGGAACGAGTTAGGAACGATAATTTTGGGGGAACATGCAGAAAGATGTAGCGATAGTCACGCCGCGGGCATAGCTGACCAAGAATTGCTCACCAAGCCGGTTGGCCGCAGCCTGCGCCTGCAGTTTGGCCAATTTTGCTGGATCCATGAGGGGCGGTGGACGAGGATCAGATATGCCTGCGGAGGGAGGGGGGCAAGGCCAGGTGTACGAATGAAAAGCCACGAACAAGGTTTGCATACAAATATGTGTACACAAACGACCCACCCAGTCGGGCGCTCTGAGATAAGATAATCTCTGCCAACGTCGACCATGTCCCCCTTTCAATTCCACATCCGTCCCACCACCGTCGACGACGTCGTACGTATCCGCATCGCCGCCACATCCGTCGCTGACCAGGCCACAGGACGCACTCTTACAGCTTGTCCGCGATCTCGTATGAACCTCCCCTGCGCCGCGCGCGACCAGTATTAACGCTTGATTAGGCCACGTATGAAAAGGAACCAGAGTCCGCAAAAGCCACCCCAGAGTTGGTAGGCATCCCTGTCTGTTTTCGTCAGCACCCACCCACCCCTTCCGCAGTTCAGAGAAAACATTTTCGAAAAGGGCTATGCACATGCCCTCCTCGCGTTCCAAGGCACTCCCGAGGACCCTGGCATGCCCTTGGGCATGGCCCTCTACTTTTTCAATTTTTCCACGTGGACAGGAAGGCCCGGACTGTTTGTACGTCCGTGTGCAGTCACCACTTCCACGCTTGATCGTCAGACACCTAATACAGCTCGAGGACTTGTTTGTGAAACCAGAGGCAAGGAATAAGGGAATTGGAAAGGCACTGTTTGCCGAGCTTGCAAAGGTGGCATTAGAAAAGGTAGCTCGCTTGTTGCCTTTGTGGGCCCACCACCTTTTACTTTTCTTTCCTGACAGAACTGCGGACGTCTTGATTGGTCCGTACTCACGGTGGGTTCTCGTGCCTGAAGTGACTACACTTGGAATTTCATTCATCCATAGTGGAATGAGCCGTCCATCGCATTCTACGAAAAAGTTTTGTCGGCTAAGCGTATGGACGGCTGGATGGGCATGCGGCTGACAGACGAGGGTATCCAAAACCTAACAAGGTTTGCCCTTGTTGCCAACTGAACTTGAATAATCTACCCCTGTGGTGTAGCCCACTGCGGAGAGGGTTGATACAGCCTTGCATGGTGAATGTAGACATATACTCAATAGGACGCCGCGGCAGTGCCAGCCTAGTTGCCACTGATACATGACGCAGCTCTAGGTGGATATTTGACATGCACGACCGTACAGCAAAGTAGACCGAAAAGGGAGAAATGTCATATTCCATCATAGCTAGCGCCACCGGCCTGCAAGCATCGGGCGGATAGTGTCAGGAAAGGCTAGTGTGGATACGCGGCGGTCGGAAGTTCCGGGTCACTCACTTTGCGCAGCCTAGAGATGATGGGCTCCTCTTTCAAGTCATCCTTTTCACGAGCAGCCACTTCGATTGAGTAAACACGCAGCACCTGCTTGGCATTTGCTGCATGGACGGAAATCTAAAGTGCGCAAGGGACAAAGTAAGTTACAAACATCACAACTAGGGTAGAGTGGATCCAGGGAAAAAAGAAAAAGAAAGACACACGGCGCCGGTAGCCTGATTGATACACGCGGCGTCGCACGTAAACGGGAGACCGACCTTTGCTTTTCGCATCACCTTGCAGCCTGATCCGATCCATACGACGAGAATGAACTTTTCCCGCTGGGATTCTTTGTCGTTGGAGTACGTGACGCGTGCATAAGCGTAAGAAGCCTTGGAGTCATCAAGGGCGTCCCGGAGCTCCGCGAGACCACGTGTTCCTGTCTTTGTGACTACGAGCTTGTCTGAGCGATCGGACTGGGCGTGAGGGCGGCGTGTTAGGGTCACTGAGCTATAGCGAACAAGCAACCGACCTCATAATCCAAAAGTAGCCAATTAGTATCAGACTTGTCAGAACGCACGTCCAAGTAGGCTGTGGAACCCGCGGATTCAGACCATAGTTATACTGGTGAACAAACAGAGCTGACCTTGGTTGATACCTTCGTCGGACACGTCTGCCATGGTTGAGCTGGGCGATGCCTGTGTGCGAGAATGATCGGGTGATGCCGACTCAGCCGAGATTGCGGAGTGCAAACGACCCTCTTAGCATCGACCATGTCTCTGCGAATCCACCGGATGTTCTCCATCCCCGGTCGTCGTCTCTACTCCCAGCGCATCCCACCCCGAAACTGGCAGTTGGCCGGACACGTTCCTCCCACCTCTCTCCTCTTTGACGACGACGCCGCCCCGGTCATTGATCTTAGCGAGGACGAGCCTCCACCACCCCCAAACAAATGTCCCACTGCAGCTCCAACCCCTGAGGAGTGGCGACGGCATCGCGAACAGATCAAAAAGACGTTTCCAGATGGCTGGAACCCCACGCGTAAAGTGTCGCGTGATGCCATGGACGGACTTCGTTCCCTGCACGCGTTCGACAAGGACACATTCTCGTGTGCGGTACTCGCGGACAAGTTCAAGATCAGTCCAGAAGCTGTCCGCCGGATATTACGGAGCAAGTGGGAGCCATCGAGAGAGAAGCGGGGCCGGTTGGCAGAGAGGGAAAGAAGGTCAAGAGAAGAATGGATCGCGAAAAGGAGACAAGAGGAGAAGGACAGGGCAGCTCAGATCCTCTCCGAAGCTAGACAGGACGACAAACCGCGACCGCATTCAAGGTCAAGTCGAGTCAAGCCGAAGGACAAGCTCTTCTTCAAGTGACGTGCGAAATTTAAAATACTCTGCGACATTTTTCGTCTTGTCCGTGGAATCTACTTACATGATCCAATCGTTTGTACTAATGCCAAGGTAGACAAGCGTAAACGCGTCGTCTTACATGTCACTGTTGATGCATCCGATGCACATGGCCGCACTCTAAACGATCCAGACTGTGATCCAATGTCCATTCTCATGTACCTAATGGTACGACAAGTCCTCTACGCCATGACACCATCAAGGTATATGTAGAGATCGGCTGAACCTGAAAAATTACACATTTGGTATGTGATAGGTCAAGGTACTATGAAGCGGTATAGGTATAACTAAAACAAGTACTGCATGGTGAAGAGAATACCCAAAGTATGCGCGGTCCCGAGCTTATTCGGAACCCTGAAATTTACTCAAAGCCAATAAATAAAACATAAAACGTGGTTAGTTTTGGACGGCAAATGAACGTGTGCTGAATGATGTAAGATGTGCAGCGCAAGGTCATGGCACAGACAACTCCAGTCTGAAGCGTGTCCAGCCAATGTCCAGCTTGACCTATAATGATACTTCGGTCTTGTCATAAGCAAGGTAATAAATGTCTGTCTCGGGGCGACACAAAAGGATATCGTTCCAATTGGGTCGTGGTAGGAGGTCAGGCTGTGCTCCCTTCGCGTCCACGATCGAATATCGGAACCGCAATAGCATCATCGAAGTAATGAGCTTGAGCTCCATTCTTGCCAGGCGTTGGCCAAGGCAGATGGTTTTACCTGTGAACATGACGTCAAGCCACGTAATGATCCAGCTGCTATGCGTACTCACCACCTCCCCACCCAACGTAGCCGAACGGCGTATTCGCCTCCTTGCGGTTCGGGTCAAATTTCCACGGATCAGGGTATAGTTCCGGGTTGAGATGAACGTCCGAGAATGGATAAACGATGTACGCCCCTGAAGGGATGGTTTTGGTATCAATGACTGTGTCAGGTCCGAGGTTGCGACGCATGGCGGTGTGTGGCTGAGCAATCCGAAGTGTCTCGTGGATGAGGGCATCGAGGACAGGTGTTTCTGCTTCCCAGGCTTCCAATGGAACGGATGCCAAATTCGACGAGAGCGAAGCACGTGGCGCTGCTTCCAAACAGTATGTCGACATCAGCCCTTCAATCTCGCAGATAGCCTTGTTCTTCCACTCCAAGTTGTTGCCAAGAAAGGTGATGAGCCATGATGCTGTGGTACCAGTCGCTCTGGCGCCCGCAACCAGCAAACCCATTATGAACTAGAGACGAGTCAACGGGGCACCAGCAAGCTGACATCTGATTACTTACCCCCACAATCACCAGCCGCTCGTCCTGAGCGTCGACAAGCATCTGGAGCGTGTCGTCCCGGGGCTTGCCACTCTTCAAGCGAATGTCAATGGCGCGTGAGATGATGTCGTACACCTCCTTCGTCGCGAGTAACTTCCTCAGCATGCTCGGGAAGGGCAGCCAAGGAAGCAGAACAGTCGTCGGGGTCGTTCCGTGGTCCAGTATGTCGTACAGGCTTTTGAGTCGCGCAACCAGTGCAGGGTCGTCTGCGATTTCTTGACTGGTAAGACTGCGCACTGTAGTTTGGAAAACGAGCTGTCACGAATGAATGGGGAAGCCGTTAACCGCTGGCAAGACAACACTGTCATTCAGGCGCATACTTCATATATTTTCTCAAAGGGATCGAATGTTCCATTGGATCCCCAAGTGTCCATAACGCGGTGACAATCCTCCAGAATGGGGACAATAACTGCGTCGAGGAGATGATGAGCGACATACACGGGATGGCAGTCAGATATACGTACGCTGCCTAAGGTGATCATTTTTCTGCAATGAAACCAGACGTTTGTGGATGAGGGCTATTCGGCGGGTTTGAAGTTGGGAGGTGACGCCCTTGACCATAGGAATCTAACAGTGTTACGTTACAACTGATGTAAGTAGATCAAGGAAGCAACACATACTGCACCAGACAAAACCTTGAACCCTTCTGTCAGATCGAAAGCTCTGTTTGCGAAGAATGCCTTTCGTGCCGACTCCCCGGACACAACGATGACCGTCTCCTGGGAATGACGTTATCAACCCACGTTGGAGCCCAAAAGATGGGTGGGGTACTAACGCGCAGCATGTTAAATTGGAATAGCTTCTCTCCCGTCTTGCGGAATCCTTCGTTGAGGAAGTCGAAGCGTCGTCGAAAGAACGGAGCAATAGCAAGGAGATGAGAACCAGGCAAATAAACAGGGGCGTGTGCGGAGATGTCGTCCTTGGACGAACCATGACCAAATACCAAGAGTGCAAAAAGAATGAAGAGAGCCAGAACGACTTGGACCGTAAGGCTCGACAGAAGAAAGGCATCAGCTGCCGACTGTAGGCCGACAGTATACATAGCGTAAGATGCGGGAGACCCTTTTGATGAGGGGGGAAGACGGCGAGGGACAGAACACGATTGATGCCTCCTCTTTTAACTGGGTCCAGTTAAGTGCACGTTGAGTCCTGTGAATCTGACATTTAGACCATCACGCTTCATGGCCGAGGTGCCTACCTGCTGCCGCTTGACGCCTGGATGGAATCCAAATTCAGCCATGAATCGAATCCTCGGTTCCGCGATCTTGGAAGATGGATCTCGCTCTCGCGTGCAACGGAAGGCCGCCGTCAGCCTGTAAACACATTTGGACAATGCAGCATCGGAGTGCCATCCTGTCCCTTCTCAGTCACCGTCCCCATGTGTCATGTATGAACATCCAGTCACAACTCCTGAGGCACAGTACTTGGCTAAGCTAAAGGCGAAGCTTTTTTTTGCCTCGAGGTATGCGTGCGGCGGTAACTTTGCGCCCAGGGACTTCGTCATAGTACTTCCGTCGGAAGCCGATCGTCCCAGCATTAAGCCCGCGCATCTCGTCTAATTGGAGCGAAGGAACTGCCAGATGCAGCTTCATACAGCTGTAGATGTGATCGCGGGCGGTTCCGAGTGAGGCCGGGGATTCCACAAACCGAATTTCTAATGACAATCCATATTCATTTGTTGGCACGTCAGAAACACCCCGTCAACGTGTATATTCTTTCCGTTCATCACTGGGGGTGTGAGCCCGGCGAGTGGGGATTTTCCACCGCACCGAATCCACACAAGTCCGTGTCTCCGGAGCGTGTGAAATACGGTGAATACATCACGCGCCGCAGTACTGACATACAGTTATTCCCCGGCACTTGCGACACTCAAGCTTCGCGTGGTCAGCAAGTCACAACAACAAATTTGTTTATTTCTAGATCAGAGAATGTAGCCAGCCGAGGGCTCAATTTTGTACTGGCTGGTCCCAGATTGGTCCTTAGGAAGGAAATATATTGTCCCTGATTACGTAAATTTCACTTTCGGACATGGGCGCAACAAGTAAAATGGAGGGGACATGGCACGACCAACAAGTGACAGAGGCAGGCAAAATACCAGCGAGCCTCCAGGGCGATCACTTACGCTGTTGTGTAGATAGGTAAAGCGGGCCATCGCAAACTTCGAGCGAATGTACCCAGATGCTGCCGCCGAGCTCGTGTTTGATCGTCAGCACATGAAGCCTCCGCAAAGGATACTCTGAATGTAAAGGACATGAACGTTAGGCCAGGGGGTAAACAACGTATGATACGATACCTTTATTCCAATGGACAATTCGAATCCGTCGCTCTGTGGTGTGCGTCAGCTGATGTTTTTGAACAGGATATTCCCCCGGAGCATCCGGATTACCAATTCCAGGGCCAACCGAAGGGATATTTTGGAGGAGCGGGGACTGGTTTCCATGCTTGAAGAGGCAAACCAAGTGAAAGTAGTGGGGGAGTGTCAGACGTGCAAGCTTTCTTGCGAAGCGCAAGAACGGATGCATCGTGAGGCACAGGTGGTGGCCGAGGGAGGTGAGGAACCGGTTGAGGAGACGGCCGCCAACGTTGTTCTTGACCTGAGGCAAACGGATTGCTACATGCGAAAACTATTGGCAAGTCAGCAAGATTTCACTGTGAGTTGAATCCGATCGAGATGTAGTAGTACGGTGCTGGTGAAAGCTCCGTGAGTTTCGGCACTTAGATGTGACATAACTGATGCGCCACTGCATCACCGCGATAACAGGTGGGCATCTACAATTCACATGGCCTTTAGCGAGCCCAAAGCTACCTTTTAGGCAACCAAAAAAGGAAGTGCCTGTCTAAGCGTCGCATAGAGCTACAATCAACCAACAGGAGGGCTTGCTCACTTACGAAACAGTTGTGAAACCCGCTGTCCATTTTGACTGCGACTCGCAGCTGATGCCACACCGCACGTCGAAGTTGTGCCCGAAATCCTTGACAATTGTCCGCATCAAGACGATTTGTGATTTTTTTCGAAAGAGTTGGCGCTATATGGATGCTTACAGGTAAGATCACACTCCCTCTATTCGTGCAATTAATCTGAAATTGTACAGAAAAGGTCTTAATGCTAAACAGGCTGAATTCGCTGTAAATAAATACAAGTCCCACCGTCGCTGTGGGCCGAGCGTAATGATGAGTGGAGATATCTTACTGAACTGATTGGGGAGCACTGGAGGGACGCGGAGTTTCGGTACCAAATGTAGTAACTCAGCTGTCCAAATATACTTTCGCCGCCCGAAATTCCCTTTCGGACAGGTCGACCCGGTATCTCGGAAGTCAGAATGACTGACACTGTAGCGCTGGCGACAGTTAGTCTGGTGACCAGTCTAACCAGACCTAGTCTCGAAACCCGACGTTTCCATTTTAGGAAGCGGAAGGGCTACGCCCCAAGCAGACGCTTCCAGGAAAGAATATTCCGAGGCTCGTGAGAGCACACCAAAACGGATCAGGTGTCGAGACTAAACCAGACCGGTCTATGAGGCAGGCAATCCGTCGATAGCCAAAAATGGAATTTATAATAATTAAGCGAGAGTGTTACCGTTACCACTCAGTGACTGACGACACATGCCAGTCCCAGGCCATCAGTACTTCAGTCCTTCAGTGAGTTTGTACCCTGTTATCGTAATGGCTGCTGAATACATAGCCCGAACACCTTGACAAGATATCACGCAGGGGGCCCATCAGCGGATTGGTTTTGGTCTCGATTAGTCTGGACCAGTCAGGACACTCGGCTACAGTTCTATTCAGTCATCCGTGACGACGCGGTGGGTTGACAGTCTTGATAGGCCTTCAGCTGGGTCATCGCTAGACAGTTTGGGCGGCGCTGGTACGTGCTCTGTGTTGCTCTTCGCCGACCGCGCTGACTTGCCTGGTTTCTAGCTAGCGGCCGCATTTCGACTCCTTTCGAGTCGCAGTGTGCGCCGCTCGTTGCTCTGTCCTTCCTGGTCGTTGGACCATTGTTTCTGCCACCGTCACCATCACTCTAGGGGTCCTCATCATTTCCGATGCTTCCCGATACCTTGCACGCCTCTCTGGCCATTTGGGTCAGCATCTGGATTTGACATGTTCGTTTCGCCTTCACAGTGCTCTGGTAAGCTGCAGAGACGCGTCCGTTTCACCTCCCGGGTCGTCTACTTCGCCGGCCGCATCTGCGCGCCTGTCTCGTGCGCTGGTCTATGAGTGCCGGTGTGCATGCGACGGTAATAGCATGTGTGAGGGGAAGGCGGGTGGTGAGTGTGCAGACAGAAGCGGAAATATTCCGCTTGTGTTTGCACGCAGATCGTGTGCTTGTGTAACCCAATATCGAGGAGGGCGATGGGGTGGCGAGCCGAGGGCGTCCATGCATCCGTGCATGTCACGGAAATGGTGCGAACGAACGAGTGAGCGCACCTGTGTACACAGACTCATCACGGTCTGTGTGCGTCCATACACTGAGCACGCGATCCTGAGCGCGCCGTAAGCACGTGAGCGTCTGGAATGTTCCGAAAATGGAGTACAAGTATTATTTACTAGAGTTTCCGAGGTCTCTGTGACTGGTGAAAGTGGTCGGTTGCTCGGGGACGTTACTTTTGTGCGAGCAACATCTTCGGAATGATAACAGGGTACTCGTCACTCTACAGTACACCTGGGTTAACCTCGCTTGGTGGATGGTTACCATGGAGACTTTACCATGTTTTGGTATATCTTATCACTGATAAGAGATTGGACAACCTCGCTCACCGGCATCATTCTGGCAGCTCGTAACTTCATTTCTATTATAGATCATTTATGTCCAACATTGTCCCTAGGTAGCACTATCTGTTGTACTATTTTTCGTAGCTGTATGTGCTTATTTGAACTTGCAAGCTACCTAATGAATCAATTTTGCACATAAAAGATGAAATATCCGCCGGTCTTCCAACCGTATTGTCATAGCGCTGAATGTAGTATATTATACTTACAACCTATCTGAGGTGTTGTGGTGGTGTGATTGTCGCGGTGGTGTCACAAGTGCCGGGGAATGACTGTACGCCGCCCAACCGAGCCTTTGTGCCTGTGTGCCAGCAGAACACACAGGACTATTGAACAACGCAGCCAGGACTACGCAAATGTGAAAAATCTCGTGCGAGACGAGGAGACAACCAAAACTCTACAGGTGCTACCCTTCTGGATTACAGTTGGCGCTGAGCGGAAATGAAATCAAGAATTCCATCAGGTACGCAAGTTCACGGCAAACGAGGAGAACGCACTAAATCAATGCACCCGCTATGTATAACGTATCCGAGGTGAGCAGCCAATCAAAGTCCATCTCGGAGAATACTTTCACCATGTTTCGTGAGCAGCGTGACAGGCACAACTGCAGGTAATCTGAGGTCAACAAACACCCCCATTCTCCGGGTTGGCTTGTTCAGGGTTCAAGGCGACGTATGTCGCGCCTACAAGACACTGCGCATCAACTGCACATCGTGAAACATCTAGTAAGCTTCAAAGAACACTTACAGGCACCAGCAAATGCGATAGCAAGTTGTTGACAAGCCTGAAACAGGGATCGCAGAAGAAATCTCCGTTCTTCCCCCTCGATGGATCGACTTATTCAGGATTCAAGATGGCGTGTATTGAACCTAGAAGGCACGTCGGACCGCGGAATATCCAGTAAATTTTGAAGAATACACGTAGCAAGTAGATGGCAAGCCTGAAACGGGGGATCGCAGAAGAAACCATTAGATGTGAGGTACGAATGACCCGACAGTAAGTACTGCCGAGAGAGCTGGTGATAGGTTCGTAGTTGGCAGAACGACGGCATCAAGCCATGGTATTTGGCAGATACTGGCCGGTCTGTGTCTGATTAAGGAATCTTGAGCTGTCTCAGTTGGAGAGTCACTTGTGGGGAGTGACAAACAGATGGCGCTGGGAGACACGGCAGGAGACAGCCTAGTGTCATGACCAGACGGCTTCGGGAACTCGGTAATGGTCTCGGTCGCCGGTTGTTTCCGAAGGTGCGATCCAAACGGCTAGTTCGAGACTAAAAGAAGCCGACATAAGGAAGATTGCAGCGGCATGTATCGACCCATGTCAATGTCGTTAAATCGTACAACCCACCCCGCGTGTCTCGTTTGCAAGGTGGCGAGTGAAAAAAAGACGAAACGGATTGCACCCCAAAAATGAGTGTGAATGTTCACTGTGTGCATATCGGATAGAGAATATCTGCATTAATGGGGATGCTGACCCTGGATACTTACTAGCTAACTCACCAGTCTGATTGTGAAAGATTGCCCATTTGAGAATTGGCAGGGTTTGAGAGCGTCCACTGGCAAATGAATGGACATATAAGGACTCGCAACCGAAGATAGAGGCAACACGACAGACCACCTGTTTTGTACCCTGAACAAACCATACCGCCAGCCTTGGCTATAGCGGACGGAACAAGCTACCAATCATCGTAGTCGAGGGCACTTCCGCTCAAGATATATTGATTGTGTCTCTCAGGTATCTCGTTCCACGAGAGTGCTTCTGCAGCGAATTGACAATTGTTCAATGTTTGGTTTCATGTTGGCTTTTCTATGACATGAGAGACAAGCCAAGACTTGCACTTCTACATGGAAGCAAGTCTATTGACCCGTTTCGAGCTTTCCAGGATGTTCAAAACGAGGGTGAGTGAAATGTTCATTGTTCAACGTTCAACGTTCAACGCCAGCAAAGGCGTGGTCCGATTGCCTATTACGGATCATTCTTGATTCCTTCTCAAGCACGTTGTACAGGTACCAACGCAGCATATCCGCATGATGCATGTAGTGCATTAGGGTTTGGGTTACATACAGGTCCAAAAGGCTGGCCAAAGTCCATACTAATGATCCGCTTCCGAAGCCAGCAAACAACTCACGTGTGCTGCCCAAAAAAAAGTGTCATACCGTGGCGAAATGGCATGGATGCTGAATGATACAGTCGTTCTAGTCAGGATCAAGATATAAAAACTTTTTTCAACGCGGTAAAGTCGCAGACTTGGCCGGACCGCGGACATATGACTTTGCCGTTGTTCTTGGCGGCCATTTCTTCAAGTGCCTGTAGCAGGCGAAGTGTAAGAGCTGCTGTACGAGCACGTCTGATTATATCGTACCTCAGTCGAGTAAACGTATCCGTTGGGAAAGGCCATCGGCATGTTATCCTCATCCATAATTTTACCGCTCAGATAGCAAACAATAGTAGAATTGGCATGGTGACTGAAGGGCACCTCTTTTCCAAGAATGCTGATGTTGGGATCGCACACCGGGCAGTCGACATTGTGTGTGAGATCATAACAGGCGGGTAGCTTTAGGGATGCGAGTCCGGCGTAAAGCGCAAGGTGCAAAAGCGGTTCCGTCGGCAAACTGTTCAATGAGTAAATAGCGAGGCGGAACGCTTGAATCAAAGAGGTCCAACGAGACTCGTCGTAGAGGCGCTACAACGCCGTGAGACTCAGCGGAAATTGCTTTAACAGGCCACGAACCTTGTACTGTCCACAGGTGGTTGAGGGCTGGACCGCCAGGAGTGCCATAGCTTGCGTAATCTGCTCCAAGTGTGTCTCCTGCCACGGAATAAGGTACCTTCTTGCATATGTGATTGCTTCCTGCGTTCTCCGATCGCGGGATAACTCAATGTATTCTTGGAGCCGAAGTTCGAACTCGAGAGTGCTCTGCAAAGTCCCGGAAATTGCTACAGGTACAGGATGGCATAGCTCAGCACTTACCCTGATCTTCCTCAACGCCGTTTTATTTTCGCTGCACCATGCTATAGCTTCAGTGCAGCTGTGCCGGAAGAGCGCGCGTTCAATCCTGTGGATATCCATGAAAAGATCAATATCCACAAGGGTCTGCATGATATGAACCTTCAACGTGTGGTCCAGCAGAGACTGACCGCAGGGATAACGTACTTCAATACCCCTTTCCTGGACTAGTTTCCTCGCCGTTTTTTCTCGGCCCATGCGGAGCATCCAGTCGACTAGCCACCGGTCTAGCCGCGTGTCCGCCCAGCGTGAAAAATCAGGGCAATTCGTGGTTGGCAGAGCCTCGATCAACGCGAGATGCTGGATCCGTTCGTGCGTAACGTCAAGTGTAGGCTTGCCATTGTTTTCCTGCAGGTCCGAAAGCTGTACAGAATACGCATCTGATGGATTACCCTGAGGCGCACAATACACGAGGACCCGACCTTGCGTTTTAGATTCTCTACCCGCGCTATCATCCCATCAACGGCCTTGGCCGCATCCTCAAGGTTAACCTCGTTGCCCTTGGTACGTTTCTGGAGTTCATTCGACCCCGTCTGTATGTTACCAAATTCGCGCTCAATGTTCCTTTGAGAAGCACGAAATACTTTGCGATAATTCTCGTAGGGTACCTAAGATGCGCCTCGGTGAAAAGCGTCCCACTCCAAGGGTAGTCTGACGACGTACGCGCACAAATGGTTGCTCGAAGAGCATAACACCATCAATGTTGACTTTGTTCGTGCTCATGGCGACGAATTATTAGAACAGCCTTGTCGTTGTCCCAAGTTGGTCGCAGCCTCAGCCTGAGCGAGATACCACACTGACGTCGATCGTGGCGATCACGTGACAGACTAAGTGTTGGCTGTGCAGGGAATGAATGGCATTGAGAACGCGTTTGCTGCAGTGTATACACATGCGTCACAGGGGAGAGAAGCTTTTCATTTAGCAGTGGCTAGAAATTCTACCAAGAATTGCGATATGGTCATCCGTTCCTTGCCGTTTGACGCTCCCTTCTCCACGCATAAATCTCTCTCCCCAGCGCGACTATGAGAGGTACTGAGATAGAAGCAAACAACGGGGTGTAAACAGCATATTTGTGCTCGGCAGGGAAGTACAGCATTGCCAGCATGCCAGGATTAAAAAAAGCGTGCGAAGCCAAAGACAAAGCCTCACTGGACCATCGCAAAGGAACCGCAGGGGGTTCCACCGCGGAACGATAAGCCTATGTCAAATTGTCTCGTCAGGGTATCGGTACGGGGCGAACCAGTGGGATTCAGACCTCCTCGAGGGCGGACAATGCATTCTGCACATCACCCCTGACCGTTTGGTCGACAGGCATGGATTCGATTTGGTCCACGAGTTTCACAATGCTGTCAAGCGTCTGTTGGCTGTTTAGAACATTCTCCGAGGTTCGGTGTCGCAGGACGGCATCCAGTTGCCAGTCGGATAGGGGTGAAGTCACCTCGGGCGGCACGCCACGAGGAAGCGCAGGAACACCCAATAAGGCAGTGAGCTGATTAGAAAACGCAGAAAAGACAGGCACCAGATCCGCTGCGGTCAAGTGCGTCATTATCGTGTCCTGCACATCCCTGTTTAGAATGAAGATACCGCCCCACTGGGGCAGAAGAAATGCATTCTGATTTGTAGGTGACCCTGGAATAGCTCAAGTCACCAGTTCACTTAGAATGAATGAACGCTTACCATGTGCATCAAGGATACAAAGAGGTTGCCGCGATGACGACGGCACAAACAGCACGAAATGGAGCACAGGGTCATTGGAGACACTGGAAGCTGAATAACACGTCAGAGCTCTGGACCCGGATGTTTAGCAAAAGGGATTATTACACAATGTCCATTCAGCGGAGTTGATGAAAACGGTCAGATCCTCAGGAGTGACACCGTGAATGGAAGTGTTGCCATCAGTAAATTCTATGGGTTCGAATGCCAGTGGTGCATGGTATTGTACCTGACTTTCAACGGTGGTATTATGCAACACATTCAATTTGGAAAGAATTGGAAGTAGATGGTCTGCAGGCAGGCAGGTCAAATGTCGGAACTCAAATGAAATGGGACGACGTTCCTCTAATCGCGGGTTCAATGTCCCAAGAATTAACGAGACGATCAGATGCAGCGTTTTCGTTCAGCAACGTGAAAGCAAGCCGATAGCGGTTACTGTATTGAATAACGCGCTGTTCCTGTATCGGAGAGATCTCTGGCGCAAGCAGCCCAGACAAAATACCAGCCAGGCGCTGAACTGCAGGACAGGATACCATGCATGAGGCACTGGAGATAGAGTAATCACGATCTGACCCACCTGATGCATCCTCTGGGTTAACAAACAACTGTCTGGGGGACTTGACGGCGGTATGATCCCCAAGGACAACGGTATATGCATTTGAAGCCACACTTCGGTGCCCTGTAGCATCGATTACCAACCGGATGATTGTTCTACCTGGTCCCTCGCACCTGCGCTTTCACTAATACCCATTCGTATGTCCAAGTTTCTCCACGTAGGAGAAGCACGAAGGGTCTGGGCAAGAACTTCGTCGAGCTCTCTCGATAGATTCGAGGCGGTGTTCCCGAAGCTCGGTGCATCAAGCTGTACATCCAAAGGGAAGATGAGGTTCCTGTTGAGTTGCGTCCTGACGTGGTCAGAGGGCAGCGCGATACGTTCAATACTTGTGAGCCTCCACCAAAACGGAAGCGCAAGGATGATTATAGTCCAATAAGAACCTAGGACGAGCCTTCGTATCTTTGGGGACTCGAAAGGAAGTCTCTGAGGCTCCTTGAGACCATGGCTTGGGTTGGCGTCCATGACATGAACTAAGTTGTCATGGACGCGTTCTCTGAGACCAACCTCGAGCACGGCCAGCGGAGTTTCAAACGTTCTCTCCTCGTCCTCCCCCCTTGTCTTCCGAGTCCACGCACTGCTCAAAGAACAATTGGTAGGACTCTAGTTTCAACACGGCTCAAGTCGTCTCGACCTGCAGTTTCGTGCACCGTGTCGCATTAGTCTTGCGACGGCTCGTACTTGAAGATCCACAGCGTTTATTTTCGTATCAAGACTGTTGGCGGCGCTTCAGATTCTCGAAAAGCCGGTTCGAACATGTCGTCTATTAGCTACGGGCAGTTGTCTCCAACTGGAACGTCATTGCCCCATGATTTCCGTCGACCTCCAGCTGCTCTTTCGTCATACGATGTCAGTCAGATCGAATACCTTGCTTCATCAGTTCCTCAAAGCTTTTGCATAGCATCTCTCTCGTCGTAGATCTCCTTCCCCGGGTCCATTCACAAGGCGGCTCACCTACGATAGTTACAAACCTCGAAATGGTGCCTATCATGATGACCATCCTAACTGCTACCGGCCAAACGTTTACAGGCCTCAGCGGTACTTTAGCCGTAGTCCGTCTCCCCCTCGTTATGACCGCACAAGACCACAGGAACGTCAGTGGGACCACGCCTCTCGATGGCAGCATAAGCGACCTTCTCCGAGTCCACCACCGTGGGACAAAAATCGTCGTGATACCCTGGCTGAGAGGATGCTTGAACCTCAAGAGGTTTGGAAACCATCACATTTGCCAATTCGGTATGTTATATTTCAGAGGTAGGACTGTCGTAACACTTTGTGCTTCACAGACCGGATTCCATCCCCGATCGATATGGCGATCGTCGACAAGAATCGTCACGAGATCACTCTCCGCAAAGGCCTGCTGTGCGTTCAGACTTTGTACCGCACTACGACAGCTACCGCCCTTCCCCCGTCTTCCATGCTGTGCGCGATTACGGGTCCTTTTCGCGGACTGCCGATACATACCGACCTCAGTACCAGGACGATCCTTGGTCATCATCTCATACTGGTGATAGTGTAAACCACCAACGAAGACCTAGCTACTATGACCGCGCGGATGAGCGTCCCGGGAGCTCGATATCAAGTACACCGCCTCGTCAACACGCATCACTCCCAGAGTCGCAGCCTCGTTCTTCGCCATCTCGACCACTCGCTGAGATGGAGGTATGTACAACCAACCCGAGACATTTTTACGTTGCTGACAGCGGTCACCAGTCCCTCTCCTCCTCACACTCTCGAGGAAGTTCTATGTTTCGAGAAGGTCCTGATACAAAATCCGAATCTCGATCCTCATCACGATCACCTAAACTTTCCAGGTCCGGTATCTCCGAACTCGATGAAGAGTTTGCTCTTCCCCAGTTGTCGATCCAACCAGTGCAAGAGAAGGCATCTTTGTGCGCCACGAATGGGGTGCCGTTATCAAGCGACGACAGCGGGGTTCCGATAGAAAATTCCAAGGGCCTGGGAATGCATGTCTCGGCCGACAAGCAGTCATCTAGCCACGAGACCGCGTATATGAATGGCAATCTTGCGGCTAGGCAAATAACTTTGGAAACTCACGCTTTACCATTCCTTATTCCTGAATCGGCATCTTCCAGCGACACTACGCCTCTGGGAGGTATGTGTATTGTAAGGATTAAAATGGCAATAATGTTGACCAGTGCTTTGCAGAATCGCCTCTTGAAGTCGTGGTTCCACACGTGGAAGCAGACTCCACGACTAACGGTTCTCTCCGCCCCTCGCTTGAGTCATCAAAAGTCGATCGTTCTGTGACTGTAGAACGGTCTACGAGTACAGAGCGTGCTACTCTCGATATTTCTACTACGCCACTAGAAGATAATGAATGCCAAAAGCTCCCTCCACCATCCTTGACAGCAATTTCCTCACCCATCACACAGATACCGGAAACAGACTTCGACGTCATATCAGGTGCTATAGAACCCGGACCGAATTTTGACCGCATGCACATTATTACCACCCCAGATCCAGCTGCCGGTTCGTTAAGAATCGTGGTCAGTGATCACAGTACCACTCCAGCTTCTCCAGCAAATCGCTCTGCCCTGTGTCAGCCTGCCAACCTCAAGTCAACCCGAGAGGGAGTTCGACTTGTGCTTGTCACACGTCTCCGTTATGATCGCCAATCGCGTGTCGAACGAGCATTTCCTGTGCTCCGAGCCAACCAAGCGGTTTCAAACCTAAACCTTCCACCCCCTACTGGCGACCATAACCGTCGATCAGAAGAACTAATCGCAGCGGATTCCTCGAGTAGATTGGCTACGCACGAGGCAATTCGATCATCCTTGGTCGATCGCTTTGCAGAACGCCAGTCTGAGATCATGGAAAAGTCCCGCAGGTTGAAAGCCGAGTACTTGGCGTTGCACGAACGGTGGCTAGAGCACTGTGTGCGGCTTGATGAACTTCAGAAGACTGGAATCCCGGAGGAGTCTGCAGCTCCTTCAAGTGGCAGGACAACCCGGCGTTCGACTGCAGTCATGGGAGACGCTGTCCGTTCGGACTTGGAGATGGAGCAGATCATCGCTAGCTTAGGTGTTGAAGAACTCACCGATCCCAGCTATCTCGCGATCAAGAATGTGGCCAGAATTCCGGACATGATCTCTGTCACTGAGGGTTCTGTGCCCTACCTATTTGATGACACGAACAACATCGTGGATGATCCTTCGGAATTTTATGGTGCTTCTTCTGGTCAAGATTATTGGACTGAAGAGGAGCGCGACATTTTCCTCAACGAGTTCGCTGCGCATCCGAAACAGTTCGGTCTTGTCTCGCAGCGACTACCGAACAAGACAGCTGCCCAATGTGTCACGTATTACTACCTTCACAAGAAGCAGGGCGTTGACTTCAAGAAAGCCGTCATGCAATATGGCACAAGTCGACGTCGCAAAAACGGCAGACCCAGCAAGCAGAGAGGCAATGCCCTGTTGGCGGACATACGTCGTCATGATGACGAAGTCTCACGCAATTCACCGACATCCCTGAACGAATCTGCGTCATCTACCGGAAATAAGCGCAAACGAGCGGTTGATCGTAGCAATGGCGAGTCGAGGAGATCTAGCACGTCCAGACGAATCACCATTCAACCAGAAGTGACGTCTTCTGGGACTACCCCCGATCCTGACGTGGAGCAGCCGAGAAGGAGACGGAGAACTGCAATCTCCACACGAGCAGTCACAGTTGTCACTGCCAATGAGATGGTGAATGACGATGTAATTGAGTGTCCGGTCATAGCATGACGCAGGCGACTGGGGCGTCAGTGATCGGTTTGCGACATGTGGACAAATGTGTATTGATATGTACTGATGGGGTTCATCGCCTGCCTTCGACCATAATAATGTGATACCCGAAGTTGGTCTTGACCAGTGGAGATAGGATTGGCTTGTCCACTGTCGACTGCGTTAATGCAAACGCAGCATCCTGGAATGCGCCCTGAGCAAGAAACTGTCAACTCCATATGTCCGCATTAGAAGCACTGGTGACTCACGACCATTGATCCTCGGGTCATCCAACCAAGGCCCCCTCCAGCTACAAATGCGAGTTAGAGGAGAAGTAACAAAAAAAATGCACAGTAGGTACCTTTGGCCTTGTCCTCGGAATACTCTTGGGCAACCTTGTCGAAACGCTGGCCCCCCTGATGGTCGAGTCACCATCATGGTTAGCATGATCACGCAGAATAGCAGCCATTATACCTGTATCTTCTCCAGGGCCTCCAGTGCCTTTGACTGCTTCTCGCATAGAATATGGCGGACATTTATCGCGGTGGCAGGTTTCAGCCCGCCCTTGGCCTTGACTTGACTTGAATGTTGAGTAAAACGTAGGTTGTTGATAATGCACACCTTGGTGTCAGATTTATCGGCAGTATCGGTGCTACCCTTGTTCCCGTTGCTTTTCGATGTCGTCTTATTCTTCCCCATCCTTGGATGTGTCCGCCGAGAGCTATCGTGTGTAGTACTGATTTAGTTGACAGTCACGTGCCAATAAAGACTATCGTAGTTAGAATCTAACCTGACAAAACATCACATCAACGCCAGCCCGTACTCAAACTATGGCGGACAAAATAACTCGTATCGCTATCGTAGATTCAAATCGCTGCAAGCCAAAGCGATGTGCTCAAGAATGCAAAAAGGTGAGTAGATCGGAATCAGAGGTACTACTTTGCTGACCATGCCACGGATAGTCATGTCCTGTTGTGAAAATGGGTGCGTCGCCTGTCAGATCGTGCTACATCAAAAACGTCCTTAACCTGACTTGCTTCTCAGGCAAACTTTGCATTGAAGTGAAGCCGTCAGACAAGATCGCATTCATATCCGAATTCTTGTGTATCGGTTGTGGTATCTGTGTAAAGAAGTAAGTCTGCGCTGGGGTCTGTGCTTATTTATTCAAACGAATTTGTGAAAGGTGTCCCTTTGAAGCCATTGCCATCATCAATCTTCCCACCAATCTCGAGTCCGAAGTTACACACAGATATACAGCCAACGCGTTCAAGCTTCATCGGCTTCCCACTCCCAGGCCTGGGCAAGTTCTCGGCCTTGTTGGAACTAATGGTATCGGCAAGAGCACAGCGCTCAAGATTCTTGCTGGAAAACTAAAGCCCAACTTGGGCCGATATGATGTACGCAAAATCTATTACAACCTTGCCAAGTGTACCAATTCGATGCGATACGCCTAGGACCCACCCGACTGGCAAGAGATCCTGAAATACTTCCGCGGATCCGAACTTCAGAACTACTTCACCAAAGTCCTGGAGGATAACCTCAAGGCACTCATCAAACCGCAATACGTCGATCACATACCACGCGCGATCAAAGGAAACATGACCGTAGACCAAATGTTGGATTCCAAGCTAGAACTTGACAACAAGCAGAAAATGTGCAACGACCTTGAATTGAACCAGCTTCTCGAGCGAGAAGTACCTCAATTATCGGGTGGAGAGCTTCAGAGATTTGCGATCGCAATGTCCTGTATCCAGAAGGCAGACGTGTATGCTCACCTTATAGTCCGCCTTCACTGCCCGTTCTAATCCAGCTTAGGTATATGTTTGACGAGCCGTCGAGTTATCTGGATATCAAGCAACGATTGAAAGCCGCGCAAGTCATTCGTTCATTGCTTACTCCAAGCTGCTACGTCATAGCCGTCGAGCACGATCTCTCGGTTTTGGATTATTTGTCCGACTTCATCTGCTGTCTGTATGGCAAACCATCCATGTATGGGGTTGTCACCATGCCCTACTCTGTTCGCGAAGGTGCGTAATTCGCCAGCTTCAACTTATTTTTGGCCAACTACTTGAACCTAGGTATCAACATTTTCCTCGATGGGTTCATCCCCACCGAGAATTTGCGTTTCCGCGAAGAATCGCTGTCCTTCAAGATGATGGAGACCGCAGAGGAGCTAATAGTGGACAAGACACGTCATTATACGTACCCTGCAATGACTAAGACGATGGGCAACTTCAAGCTGACCGTTGAGGGGGGCAG
>JBBPJQ010000168.1:0-38957 GCA_038088795.1 Boletus rex-veris
CCTAATTTATTCAGAATTTCTAGCAATTTATTTCAATTTTATTCACTCATATAGATTTGATGACATTTATATGGGTCTAATAATGACATGTCAGTTTGAAATAGGTGTATCCCTTGCTGGTGTGGACTGACTTGGGTGAATATTAGGTCCACAGAACCCCATGAGTCTGTACTACAATCTGTGTGACTACTGCGAAGTGTGATTCCCACGGGATAGGGGTCAGACGACCAGTTCTTCAAAAGACCAGTTGCAACTGGTTGCAACTGATTGTAGGACTCATTTGGACCAGTTTTTTTCGGTCCAGTTGCAGGTTGCAGGTCCCTGGGACCTTCCCAGGACCGGTTTCGGACCGGTTGCCTAATTAGGAAGGTCAAAAACCAGACTGGACCGGACTTTTAAACACTAGTTATTACTCAGAGAAGAATGAATCCCCTGTCAACCTGGAACTTCAGACACAATTCCAGACAGTGATCAGATCATTACTGTACCTCATGATCAGTACAAGGCCTGACATATCATATGCAGTTACCCAACTCACCCGCATGTCCACCAATCCATCAGAAGAGCATCTAAACAAAGCTCTATATATCTGCCAGTACCTACTAGGTACCCGAGACTATTCTCTCGTATATCAAGGCAAATCTGGTAAAGGCATCATCACCTGCACTGACTCTGATTGGGGACAAGACAAAGTCATGTCTCACTCGCAAACAGGTTTCTACCTGAAATTCACAGATGGTGTGTTCTTGTGGAACTCACACTTACAAAAGACCACCGCTCTGTCTTCTATAGAAGCTGAGTACATGGCCTTGAGTGACTGTATGCACCAGGCCATTTGGATTCATCAAATGATGGAAGAACTTGGCTATCGCCTTGGCCCCATCCCCATTTGTGGTGACAATCAAGGTTCGCTCTTTATTATGCAGAACCCCATTACCGAAAAATGGTCCAAACACATTCAGATCTGCTATCACTTCATGCATGATGCTGTAATGCTCTGGAAGCAGGTCGAGCTACTCTTTATCCCAGAAACCGACAATCCTGCAGATATGTTCACTAAGAACCTTGGACATGTCAAGTTCAAGGAGTTCCACTCCCAGCTCGGTTTGGAATTCAACTTGCCGGCTTAGACTATGCGGACATTTATTTACTTTATATTTCTCACTTTGTATCAATGTATCTACCATATACTAGACAAGGGGGAGTGTTGAAAGGACATGTACTTACAGTCACATGACCTATATTAAGTAATCACTTTGTACAAGTATATAAGACTCTGCTGAGTCTGAATATGAATCTATCTCTCTTGATACTCAACCACTATCATCTCTGAGAAACACTCTAGTTCAAAGGTAAGTCCCCTAGAGTAGATTCCTTGTACCCTGTGTGGCAACGCCGGGTACTCGCTATTGCAACAATGATCCACTTTTCTCAGCATGCCTCGCTCTCGACTATCACCTAGTTGACTTATTTTCACATTGCATTTTGGCACAGAGTTCTTCCCACCATTGCACCTCAGCGACACAGTTCCCGCCTTTACCTCTCGAAGATTTGCTCAAGCCAATCGGTATGGGAGGAGATGGAGACTAGCCTCTGGGCAGCTCGGCAGTGGTGTTCTTTTTCCAAAAGTTGATGATGGGGTCGAATGACATCTGCGGCACCGGAATGGTCATATTTTGATGTATGCTACATGCAGCAAGTCGGCATCGGTCGAGTGTCTGGTGCACAGCTACATCTACCTCAAGTGGCATGCGGGACTGTCGGACATAGGGAGACATCTTGAACACGGTAGGTTCATCTCCGAATTTCGAAGTGATACCCTGGTATATCTTACCTGGATGGCTGTCAAGCTGACCATGAAAGCACTAAAGAACAGACAGATTCCTGGAATTGGAGGGCATGATGAGGCCATCATCCTGGTTCATGCAGCTAGTATATGTACCGACCACTGGTGATACACATTCAGTTCATGCTCATGTGACACAGCGAATGAATGTGACACGTACTGACACCATATCCTGCGCCCTACAGAAGAACTTGACTCTCAGACATCCTGTGAAAAAAAGTGGGTGAATGTCCAGCCTAGTGCTAGTGATGTTTGAGCAGTGTGCACCCAGAGCTGAGACAAGGAATGAAATTCCTACAAGTAATCGAGTGAACAGGTGAATGCCCACACCATTGGTATCACTTGACAACAACCACACTGGGAGCCGTAAACTGAGTGAAATGAAAGGTGAGGAGCAATGCATGGACATCACTATGTCGAAAGTGCCGACACTCGCATCCTTACCAAATCACACCACAGCCATGCTCCCCATCCCTAGGCAAAAAATACAGGATACCTGTAGCCTACCACAGCTATGCTCGCCATCTCCTAGTGAAACACATACAGGGCACCCACAGGCTACCACAGCTGCACTTGGGCTTCATACGGAATATGCATGGGCTACCAACACTGTGCAGGGGCCACCTGAGGCACACATGCCATCTCGGGCATTAATACAGGCGCCACAGGCCACCTCCATGCCAGACAAACCCCCAATGAAATCACCTCCCAACACTGCTTGAATTGAGGGGATGACCAGTGCCGATACCAATCCAACCAGCATACAAACTAAATATACAAAACGATAACCTAATGCCATCATCTGCCACCAAACCCACTCCGACCAATGCTCAGATTGAGGGAGTGACTATTGGTACAACAAACCCAACCATCTACCATCATCATCAACAGCCATCATGGATGGCCCCCACTGTGGCTACCTATGTGAAATCAACCTCACGCCCAACACTGTTACGACCACTACTCAAGCTTAATGGACTTATCAATTTTCTTTCATTCTCAACCCCTATCTATTCCTTTCACGCATTCACATGCACTTCTTTCATATCTGCTTCAATGCTTCTATCATACATGCATATCTAATCTCCCACATTCATGCTTCTCATTCACATTAGATCCACACCGCAGCCTCATGCTGCCACATACATGCGTCTCACACATGCTGGGCTATGTACACAGGTATATCATGTGACCCAGTGTCCAGCATATTTACTTTATATAGCAGTAGCACAGCACAGTCTGTGCGCACATGTACTTACTATATAAACCCCAATTCAGCGCCAGAGAACACCAGTCTTGTTCTCTTGGAGTTTCCCCTACAGGCAACTTCACTTCTCTCATCTTGTCTTTTTCTCTATGCAAGCGACCTAGCACAAAGGCTTCACTTAAGTGTGAGTCCTTTAGGGTTGTTTCAAACACCACCAGTGACACTGATGCCAACTCCAAGATCTATGCCCTCAATGATCCAAAGAAGCCCTTCCACCATTTCCAAATACCGTGCCCACCCCCACTCGCCCCACATGACACCGCATCCAGAGAAATGGTTGGATGATCAGATTTGTCCGCTGTGTAACCTCCTCCTCTGATTCTCTTGAGCTGCCTGTTTCCATTGTCACTAACGACTCTCAGGAGTTTCACGTCACTATGCTACTCAACTCTGGCTGCACTGGTTCATCCATTGACCGGGCTTTGAGGATGATGTTGGGATTTATTTCATCTCATTCCAACTGGTCATATTGTGCCAGTGTATATACTCTATGTTCCATTCTCATTCTGTTCTCATTCTGCTTATCCAAGCTAGATTCCATTTTGTTGTATATAAGGCCCTGTATCCCACTCCTGTATTTCCCCATCTTCAGAATAGTTACTCGTACACTGGATTAGTGGTTCACTTTGAGTCACCGCTGCACATTGCCTAGGAACACCCCTCAAGCTCACTCAATATGTGGGGTTTGTCAGGTGCATTCATGCTTTGTCTGGCTGCGCCGTATTATATTCTTGTTCGAAAAGAAAAAAAAAGGTATACTATTGTGGTGTAAGGGTGGCGAATTAAAAAAGAGGGACGAGATGATAGAAACTGTGGGTGTGGGGTCTAGGCAATAGAACTATGTGATGTCCAGCAAGGAGTCAACAGAATTGATAAGTTACTTCTGAAGTGTCATCGGCATCAAGTAACACTCTCAGTTACCTCACATGTGTGGCCCAATGGTTGATCTGCTCTTCCAATACATTTGCCCTGTGTTGATGGGCCTCAATGTCCTGCAAGATTCACACCTCCTGTGTGGTAAGGCTAGCCAATTCAGCAGCATCCAATGGGGACACCTCAGAAGACCATAAGTGCTATTCACAGTCAGAGCAAGTTATAATAGTGAGATGGAGCCCTGACCTGGAAGTATTCCTTTGACATCTCGTAAAGCTTGTCTAAATGGAGAAGAAATCCCTGGAAGTTGTCATTTGTTTCCCACCATGCATTCGAGAAGTTGTTTGCCTTGTCAGCATCCCATCCAGGTAAGAAATCAGGGATATTTTGAATCATCCTAAGAGTTGTGGGATTGAACCTGCGGAGCGCAGCACTCAGCTGATGACAATCCTCCAAGAAATCACAGATGATCATGCAGCCAGGCACAGGAATGGGGCTCGTTTGTCATGTGAGGTATATTTGCTGCAGCCGAAAAAGGAAGACCTGCATTACGGAGCCCTGTTAATAAATGAAATACAGCATATAGGCTTCACCTACAAGTTCTGTGTTCAAGTTTCCATACCATTGAGCAGGCCAGTCAGCACAGTCTTGAAGGCGGCCCACAGCAACCTCTATGCGGCATCCACAGTAATATATCATCATTTGTAATGCACTTTGGGGATGTCTTGCCTGTCTATTGTCTGTAGTGGGGGGGAATCACTTTGTTGGGTCGGAAATATGAGTTCTTTGGAGTTCTAAATGGCAACTAGAACTCGGCAAATTCCACAACATTCTTTTTTTGGACAATGAGGTTTGGCAGCCCAGGCTCGGGCATGCCAAGCTTGGAGAGAAACCTAATCCATACCTTGCAGCCAAACTGGCGAAATCTCAGACTTTATTTGAACAATGAAGGTGAGGTACTACAATTTTTGTTGCAATTTCCCATGTGGCCAACTTGCCTGAAGTAAACAGAAATGCAAGAACACCTCCCACACGAGGCCAGCGCCGGCGATGAGAAGAGCAGGTCCGAGGAACATGAGGAGAATGAGAATAGACAGGGGGCGATTTATGAAGAGAAGAGAAGAGAAGAGAACTGCGTATTCCTAATGTCATTGTACCCATTTATATCCTCTCCTGGGAGCGCCGGTCAAGTGGGAAAGCACTTTCGACTGGCAATCCACTGCAATGTGTCTTACCCCTGTTTCCTAATGACATCTTGATGCACACAACAAACCACACCCTTGGTTCACACATCGACACCAACTGCAAAATCTCTACCCAGGTGGACTCAATGTCTGACATATTCACACTCCTAACGCATCGGCATAAGTGTCTCACATTGTATTCCCATCCATCTATTCATTTTGTGCAGACCCTGGAAAAACTCATTGTAAGAAGAATAAATTGATCTTGAATGTCTTTCTGATCTTTTGCCTGTCAGGAAACCATGGAATGGGGGTTCAGGTACACCCACCTCTCACCACCACTCTCTGAGACAGTTCACAATACGATCCCCAAAGAATTCGTCTGCCCCCTCACTACCAACACAGTCGTAAGCTTTGCATTGCTAAGTGATGCCCCACCTTGCAATGATTCTTTAGCATTCTAATATATCCTCCAACCGGTATCAGAGCGCTCTGCATCATGCAAAGCGATCTTCGAAGGTTAAAGCATAAAGAATACCTCAATGATACCCTCATCAAATTTGACCTCAAGTGCGTGCTTCTCACTAACCAACAATCATCATTCTGAAATCTGTAGGTTTTGGCTCGACGACCTTCGTCAGAAGGACCAAGCACTAGCAGACCAATTCTACGTCTTTAGTCCTTTTTTTATAGTAAACTCAATGATAACAAGTGCATTAGAGCTCTTCCCTTTGTTTGATGCCTCTTATCACAGCTTATTCCACTCATAGCATAGAGGATGGGTACAAAAGCATACAGAGGTGGACTTCCAATGTGAATTTGTTCATGAAGAAATATATCATTGTGCCTATCAACAAGAAGTAGACTCTTTCCTTTGGTTTCACACTGTTCGCTCACTGCTATTGGTAGTGTCCACTGGTACCTCACTATCATATATGAACCTCGGCACATCCTGGAACCCCCACTTCCACCTTCCTAGCTTTTCAAGGCAGGAATGACACAGAAAGAAAAAAAACAAGATAGCAGTCTAGCCAATTCACAAATGTTTACTGAAGCGTCACTGAACAACTGAATCCCACAGCACATGTTCCTGAAGCAGCGTCTAATGCCAATGAATTTTCTGCAGATGCCACACACATGATGACGGATTGCGGTGAGGGCCAACAGCAAGAGGACATGGCAGCTAATATACTGGCCATAACTCAACCTTCAACTGGGGATCTACTTGCTCAGTAGGTTTCTTCCCTAGAGGCTGAAGCTAGCACTGACTGACTCACAACATCCTTTCTGCAGGACTTATATCTTCACCCTGGACTCCCTTGGCACTCGCCACCCCAAAGTCATCAGAACACTCAAACAATATCTTGCATTGGAAGTGAAGAATAGGCGTGACGTCGATGAGGTGTGCATCATAGTCGGCAAACAAGCTCAGGTATGATTATTTTATCTTGCAACATTTGTTAAATTTATTGTCTCTACTATGTACAGGTCCCCTTTCAGCCAAATACATGGGATTTCAGAGTCTACTTCCTTCACTTCGCAAAGGTTTTCCTCAGTGCCCCATCAAGATTCACGGTGCAAATTATTTCCGTGCGTTAATGCTCCTGTCGATCATGCCAGTGAGGTTACAAAATGTTCATTGCAGACAAGAGGAGCCATGTCAAGGTCCGAACGCAAGAGGATGTGGTGGGACCAAGAGGTTCCACAGCTCCGCAAGTATTTGAAATCCTCCATCATCCAACTTGCTCAAGAGTGGAATGCTGTGATGGCCTTGCGAGAAGAGGAGACAACCAAGCGAAGTCGGGATGCAGTGGAGGTAGAGGTGTTTTCTTCTGAAGGTGAAGTAGATATTGTGGAGGGCATATCAAGCGTCAGAGTAAGCAATAGCTTGCCTGTGAACAGGATGCAGGGAGCCAGATGCGCTCTGATATCTAACAGTGTCCACATGGACCCATAACACTATTGGAATTGGACAGCCGCAAGGGACTCAAGTTCTGCACTGCCCACTCTGGCGCTATCACCAAGGAGACAGACTATGTACCTAGCGGTGCTATTGATGAAAGAATGTACTGTTTGGCACTCAGAGGGAAGGGTGCTAGGACACAGTCCATTGAGATTACTATTGTCAATCTTGGTCAAGCCCCTCCCTTCAAGATGCACCCTGCTCCTCACTGCCAATGTCCAACAGTATGCATTTGGTATTTTGCCGCCCACATGTGATGTTGAAGTGTAGAATGCGAAGAGGTGTGTGGAATGATAGTTGCAGTCAGGCTGCCCGTGAGCCGCGGGTTTGATGGCAGCAGGGGTCAGGATAATTTGACGTCAACAGAGCCACCTACCACATCATCCTCACCTATGTGTGCCATGTGTTAATGGGTCAGTGGAGAATGGGTGCGCGGTGCACGAGTGGGCCCTACATATACTTCGTGGAGCGGCTATGGCGCATTTGAAAGCTGATTCCTTATTGGAACCACGGGGCACTGATTTCCTCAATTGCATGGTCATCAACGAGTAGAATGCCACTTACAAACCCAAGAAAATAGAATAGCCCTCTTATCTCCAATCGGAAAAATGCATGAACTTGAAGAAACAGGTGTACCCGACAATGAGATAAAAAAAGGTTTGCTTGCAAACAATGCCACCATCATTAGGGGTGTCCCTGGTGGATACATCAAACCATCCCTCCATTGACGGTGTCCAAGGTACTGGCTAGTTGGTTGACCAATGGGGCAGATTGTTCCTCATTGAGAGTGGAAGCAATGGATGAGCAGATGGTATCAAGTGTGGAGATCTGCTCAGATATATCCTCATTGGCTTTCAATAGTTTGGTGACATGTGGGAGATGGATGCTACGACAGCATGGGAGTTCTGTTCCAGGAGTTCTGCTGTGAGCTCCTCAACGTTTATGAGTGTCTGACTGTCCTGACTCCTGCTGTGCCTTATTAATCTTGAGGTAGGTCAGGAATAATGATTTATAGGCGAGGAATTCGCATGCAGCATCACCAGGGTCATGATATCGGGTGTTGCTGATATCAGATGGCCGCGAACCTGGACCTGTTGGTGTGATGACATGGAAGGGATCTGTGATGCCAAATTGGTCGACAATAAGAGAGAAATACGGTGTGGGTGGCGTGGTCATGGGAGATGGCGATGCCACAGTAGAAACACGTGTCGCCGATGTGAGGGATCTCCCAAACAGATTGGAGCTGGGTGCGGGACTCCTCAAGAGTGGCATGTGTATTGACTATGAGGAAGAAGTTGTTGATGTGGACAGCAACAATGATGACACAATCACCATCCTGTGCGGCGCTCATACCCGAGGTGTGTGAAGCCCTAGGTATTCACCTGAGTGTGCAGAGTGGAGTTCCAGACACCCCCTCTCTGCTTCATGCCACACAGCTCTTTGCACAGCTAACATACAAAGGCCTCTTTTCCAGGCTCGGGGAAACCATCAGGTTGCTCCATGTAGCAATACTCATCAGGGTCAAGGGCACCTATGCGATTTTGATATTGGCTGCTCCATATCCCAGTCAAGCGAGACACCAAGGTGAGCAGGGTACAGAGGGGAATATCGTCAGGGTCATCATCACCAGGGACATCAGTGACAGTGGCAGCAAGTGCTGAGTGGTGTGGTGTGAAAGGAATGCCCATGGCATCACAAGCACCATGGGAGGGGGTGGGGTTACGTGCAGAGCAACAAGGAGGGAGTGGGAGCAGGTGGTACTGGCAGAGACAGGATAGACATGGGGGCGGGGTGTGCACTTGGTGAGGGAGGGTTGGTATCCTGATGCGACTCAATCAAGGTGACTCATAGTGATGTGCAAGGCTTGGGCTCAAGTCCTGAGCCTGGCCAGACCCGACCTGGCCCTAGGGCTTCATTGGGCTCTGGGCTCAGGCATCCTTCCTGGTGGCCTTGGGCCTGAGTACTGGTATAGATTGCCTGAATCTTGTGCAGCATCAATATGTGGGCAAGTCGCAGCTGGCCTGGTGTGCTCGTGCTGTCTAAGTGCATGCAGTAGCCTCATTCTACTTCTGGCAGCACTTACTTTGCATATCACATCTCGGCAATGCTTCCCTATCGTATATAGCCCATCTACTAGGTGTACAATTCATACAATTCGCCTGATTTCGTCTCGACATGGTATATTGACTTGGTCAGCTGATCTAGTAGTATTATCTCGATTTCAGTCATCCTTGGCAATGCAGTGGGTTGATGCGGTCCATAGGTCTTCTGGGATGTTGGATAGGTGCTTTCAACACCTCGGGTATGTCCGCTTTCATGCACCTGCGCTTTGTGCACTGACTTGCTTGGTATTCAACTAGCACATCTGTTTCGACTCATTTCGAGTCGCGCTGTGCTATGCCCACTGCAGCACCCCTTTCATCACCTTTGCAATCCATGTGGATGCCATCCAAATGGGTGCCATGCTCCGGCTCGCGCTCGACGTCTCTGTTTACCCCCTGGACCTCTATATGGCCTCTGTTACGGTTTAACATGGGGGCTACACTTTTTCTTTACTCATTGTTCACTCATCTCTCATCTCATTCACTCTAAGGAGTTGTATTCATACTGGAGTTGTCCTCCAGCTATTTAGATCTTGTTCCTCGATGTCTTTCCTCTTTGGCTCACATGGCTCTCCTGATTTCCGTGCTATATTTAGATTCCTTTTGCTCTTCCGTCAGCCATCAACTTCCTTCAGACTTCTCTGATGGCTGAGATAGTATTTCCAATGATGCTGCGCATCATATCTAAATCTGCTGCAGGACTGCATCTCTGCATAGCAGAACAGAATCCCTTCGGGCTTCCACTTCCTTATTTCCTCTTCCATCTCTCGCACAGACCAGGGGCCTACTGTATATATAGTCTCATACCTCTTGCCTGTATTTCCCTAAGCTAGTTCTACACAATATCAGTGTTAGTTCCTAGTGACCTTGAGTCCTGCATTGTTCTAGGATAGAGAGACCATCAAGTCTTCACATCGTCTCAAAGATAGACTTCATTCCTACTCATTCGTTATACTACTTCTTGCCGATGCTACACTTTTCAACCCATATCATATCACAGCTTGTTAACACTATGCTGTGCATTCCAGCCTCCTGGGCCTCTATCACGACTTGGCATGTCCGTTCTGCTGACATGTTCACTTATAATGCTTCTAGGATGTTCCCGGGGGCTCTGGACATCGCCTGGTACGTCCACCTTGTGTCCCAGCTTGACTATCATGTCTGGACCTCCTGCAAGTGAGTATCTGACATAACCTTTCTCAACACACTCGCATTCTTGGTCTGACATGTTTCGCGGCTTGCGCAACTCATCCCTGACATTCTCACCACTCCCCGACACTCCTGTCATGTCCGCCTTATCTCTGGTATGTGTACCTTTGAAGCTTGGATTTTCTCCTCTCTCCCCTTTGAGAAGTTGATACTTTGGGGTTCGCTTATGTTTTTCGTGGCTTCATCATGCGGCTCAGGTGCTCAGGGCTTGTCAGGCATGTCCTCAACTCCTAGTTTGCTGTGCTGATCGTGATTTTCGCCATTACCGCCACCATGATGAGGATGAGGGTGATGCAGACACAGGTGCAATGGCACCCCCCCCACCACTCTCAATGACGACGATGCAGCAAATGCAGCATCACCACCACCACGGCCATGGTGACGGTGACAACTGTGACACCATGGCATCACCACCACCACCTCTATGTTTTACAGAGTGGGTAGCATCAAATAAGTAGCCCTCCAAAGTTGTCCGCTATAGCATTAATTGATGTTCACCATCAATCAATACATTACTACATCTACTACTGCATTTCCGACTGAAAAGTGAGACTGGTGTGCCTGATTGAAAAATGTAGTGCTCCCCTCCCGGAAATGTAGTGCTCCCATCCAGAAAAGTAGTGCTCCTGGCCATGAAAGTTGCACTCCCTCTGATAAAAGTAGTGCTCCCAGTCATAAAAGTAGCGCGCACATTAAATGTGCATTTGGACCTTCATACTATGTACTCTGTAGCTGCATACATTTATCTCTGTTCTGCATCACTATAGCAGTCGCGTCAGTCCAAATATTGCTAATGTGCACTTGGTTACTGTTACATGTCTTCCCCAGCGGCAACCTGCTTGAGGCATGGGTTGGTGACTTGTTGCAGAGCCATATGAACACAGAGGCACTGACACTACTTCTCCCATGGGTGATCCTGTGTCTTTTTTGAACCTTGTCATCATTTTCTGAGCCATCCCTGCCCTCTGGCCACTTGGATGACGCACAGTCACTCCCCATAGGTCGAATGAGCTTGTCTGGGGCAGCGCACAGTGAGCCAGGATTGGCATTAGCCTGCCCCCCCTCCTTTTCAATGTGCTTCAAAAGGGCGTTCTCAAGCAAAGTTGCTCTTTTCGACTCTTCATTTAGCAGGTGCCGCAACTAAAGTGGCTAAACTATCTGGACACCTGAGTCAAACCTAGCCCTCACCCGTTTAATTTTGTTGATCTGCTCCAACATCTCTCTGTCTTGCTGATGGTGCATGGTTTTCATCACCTCGTGAACCAACTGCATCTCCATTTCTGTCTGAAAACAACTTCCGCTAAAAGGAATTAAGAGGATAAAGGGGTCCAGTTACCAATTTGTTGCCATGGTATCACTCTACCAAAATCTTGGACTGGTTGGAGCAGTTCTCCAAGGCGGCTTTAAGTTCTGAAATGTGGGTTTCTGCCTCCTTCTTGGTTGCGATCAGGTATTCGTTCCTTTTCATCTCGGTTGTTACCATTTTGCTGAGGGTTGTGATGTGGGATTGAGCAATCTCATTGCGGTGTTTGAATTCATGATTAAGCTCCCTTCCATGCTGAACGAACTTGTGAGGGGAGAGGGGGCTAGCATATAAGTGATGACCGCACCACAATATATCTCTTATGTTCTGCACAGCTGAGAGATGATAAGTGCAGTTCAATGTATCCTGAGGCAAATCATACTCACTCATTGCATTGTTGCCCCTCTGCCTCCACCAGCTGAGTGTTGAGCAACTCTATTTCCTTTTCCTTGTCTGCCAGGCTGGCCAACATTTCCCGATGACTATGAAAGATCTCTGTGGAATATCAGTGAGGAAAATCATGGAACCTACCATTTCTCTAAGTTCTTGTGGTTATCTTCGAGAATGGAAATCAACCGATGAATGCCATGCAGCTTGGCAAATACATTGTTAAATTCTTCTTCACTTTCATGTAGCCTTGGTGCATATGCAATCCAGATTGATCAGTAGCAAACTGAATTGTGAACTCAAGGGTATGCACTGTTCTTTAAGAGATGTATTTATTGCATTGCCTTCCTTGAGGGCGTTTTGAAAGATCTTGGCATCTTCCAGGAAGCTGATGAGCTGAGTGGCTATATCCGCCAACTCCCTCCACTCATTGCACTCTTGTTTCACTGCTGCAGGGTCAGTCTCAGGTGATTTGAGTTTTCTCCACTAAATTGTCAACATACCCTTGCCACTTGTAAAGCCGAATGTTGCCGCCACACACCAAAGGATGCATGAGAACATGGCTAGAGTTAATGGCTATTACTTGACGTCACACGAACGAGCTTATAAAGGCCCCAGCTTTAACATTGCAATCAGAATTTCAAATCATGTAAGTACATGTGGTACGACAACACAACGACGACTTGAATGTAACAATGACCGTGATGGCACGATGACGTGACAACGATGACACTCACCTGGCCTCTGACTGGGGCCCCTTCCACTGCCTGCCTTTGCCTTCCTGGGCACCCATTGCGTCCTTCAGCCCTCTTCGCAAGGGAAACAAGCATGCTCAATCCTGCATGTATTTCACTTGCTGTTTACTAGTCAGAGAGGCTCAACTGTTTAGCAGCATATATGCACACATTAGCAAGCTGCAACAAGAAATTAGCAAAGGACCTACTCTGAGAGCCAAAGTGGGGAGCGAGGGAGTTGTTGTTCCCAGAATACATGACATCAACACGTCATGTGCCGTCGTGTTCATAGCGAGCTCTGTCAGGAATGCCATAGGTCTAATCTTTCTGAGGATTCAATTATGCTGACTGTGGCAAGCACTCACTCGATGCCTGAAAACGGGAACTGTGAGTCAGCTCTGGTCTACAATGAAACTGAGGATCTCATCTAGCATACAATTTGAGTCGTCCACGTCGACATGTTAGGTAGGTGAACTGGGGATCTTCGGGAAGTGGATTGGATGGCCTAGGTGCATCATCCATTGTGCGTTCGTGCCATTTGTATTGATGTGCTTCCTCTTGCAGCTAGCGTCCATCATTTCGAGTCGTGACGTGTGCCAATCATCCGGCTGCTATTCCCATCATATCCGATGTTGTCTGCATCATTTTCGCAGTCCGAATTGCCCTTGATGTCTCTCAACTTGACTCTCCCCCCCCTTGTGGCCTCTGGCCTGGGGTATCATGACACGACGCCTCCCTTTTGACGTCATGCTTACTCCCGTTGCATAATGGAGCGTATCTCATTGCATTCAGCGCCTTCAACAACCCTTTTGCAGCCTGCCTCATCATCTCTGAGGTATTGCCAGTCACTGTGGACATTGCCTGGAGCAGCTGTTTCACCACCTGGCTCCTCTGGAGTCCTTCTGGGTGAGTTCTCCTCATCCCCTCAGCTCTGAGCTTTCTCTGACGTGTTCTATCGCTTAGCACCTTCTTTAGGCCTGGTCCTGGCATCCTTGTCATGCCAGGATACTCCTGACACTTCCGACATATCTACTTTGCAGACTCTGGTAAGTATGGCTTCACAGCTCATATCACCTTTTCCTCCCCCAGAACTTTGAGTTTGATGGTGGTGCTGGAGGCTCTTCTTGGTATGTCATCATCCAGTCCCCATTGAGGTGTGCTGACCATTTTTCTTCAGGCTAGTGTCATTGAGTGTACACGCATTGTTGTGCTACATCTCTCCCCCCTCGATGAACTTGGCTCCACATGTTTGAGCCATCTGTATGGCTTTTGAGTTGCCTGGTGTGTGGATGAATGGCTGCAGTGACATCTATGGTCAGGTTTATCCTTGGGTAAGCCAACCAACCATCTAGTTAATGAACATCAATCGTCATTGGCACAAACTGGGTGACCAACATTGTGAAAACATCCTGCTCAACATTAACACAGGCGATGTTGTACACATCAACTTCAATTGTCTCTTTGAAAAGATATGCCCTCCTCTCCCCATTGCATAGTGCACACTCAAAGGGCAAAACATTGAAAGTCCCCAAACTTGTCCATTCCGTCTGACACAAAACATGATTGACGGGTTGTAATGGGCATCAAAGGCATCTTTCGCATCACATGCGAGATGACGATGCAGTTGTTGAGAGATAACAAGAATTCATTGATGAGTGTCTTCGACATCCTGATCCATGATTCGCTTGTTGAGTGGAAGGACGAGAAGATGGTAAGTGTCAAGTCTTGTTCACTTGACGAGGCTCAGAGAAATAAATAAATGATACAGATACAGATACAGGACCACGATCAATGCAATGCGGTTAAGTTCTCAGCCAATTTGCGCCATGTGGCCAAGAATACATTTCGCCTGATAGAGCGAAAGCTGAGGGGTGTATTCACCATCCAACATCAGACCCCGAAATCACAGTGAAAGTGGGGGGTCTGGGAGCGGTGAAGAGCGAAAGGTTTCAATAGGTGATTTGGTGAAGATATCAATTCAGGAAGTGACCAACGCTGGGAATATAGTATGTGCATTCTAATCCCTTGCCCCTGTTTTCGATGACTTATGGTGGCATTATAGTCTGAGATGTACCCTGGATGGGCTGTGTGGCATTGAAAGGAGTAGGGAGTATAGGCTATCAAAATGAATATGTGTAGTCCACTGCTCGTGAGATTCAGCCTGATGGTGTCCAAGACTTTATGCAAGGAAACATGCTCAGGGCACCCACACTATAGTGTATGTATGCATTAAAAGGCAAGCCAGAATCAAGTCTATGTATATATTTACTTAATCCTTTTTCATTGGCTTGGACTGCAAGGGACCAGCTAGGCATCAGAGATGCAAGACTCAAAAGAGACATACAAAAAGTGAGTGAGTAGATGCCATAGGCGGTACCGACCATGCCAACAGCATAGATGCTAAAATAAATCCCTGTTATGAGCAGTCCATATGAACACAATGCTTTTGGTAATTGTTGAGAGAGCCAAGAGGATGTGTACCTAGGTAGAGCATTTCCTGTGGTGGCCGCAAGTAAATGGGCAAGTGGGGGGGACTGGAAAGATGTGGGTGAGCGATGGGATGGATCACGTTGTTTACGATGACCTACCAGAATGCCCTTTTGCTTTTACAAGTTTCATCTCTGTGCCAGATGGTCTGGGTCTGGCACACTGGCGTGATAATCCATTAGGTATCAGAACTGCATATGTGAAGATGGGAAGAAGGGGTACGTGTATGATATATCCAAGGAGGTTGATGAAACACCCTTCCAATCCCATGTCCCAACAAGGCATTGCACACCAAATAGGTTGTGTGGCGTACCAACTCATGGATAGCTGACTGATGGCATTGAATGGACATCCAGGTCCACACACATCGATGTCCGTTTGAAGGGCTGCATTGGCCATGGAGACCAGTTCATGTCCTGGTTCATCCTATACACAACTCGCTTGTGTGTCACCGTTGATGAACATGACAAGGACAACATGATATATGACAGGACCAATGAGAAACATTTGAGAAGTATTGCCATGATACCCATCGAGGTAAATGGTAATGTCGATGTTGATGATATCGTCGTCTTGGAGTGGTCGACTGGACCTGAGGCGTTAGCCTCTTCCTTGAGATTATTTGAACAAACTTGACACACTCATCTGGTATGCCATGTGCAATGACATTGTTGACGCTCGTACAACATGACCAGGGAAATCCCAAGTAGAGTAAAGGAGAGGGGTTTTATTTATTTATTTATTAATAACCTTGTTTATTGTCTGTGGGGCTGTGCCTCTTGCTGGACAGTATATGTGATGGTAGTATTCTAAAAGGGCTGCTAATCAAGTTGCTTTGTATGTAGTTATTTGCTCGAGTCCCTTGTATGGGTGAGCAGGTGGGCTGCGCGGTGCCTGGAGGGTTGATAGTAGGTGAGTATAAGGTATGAGTAGCATAGGCCAAGAGAGAAGAATGAATAGTTAAGTGAGGGTGGTCAACCTTGGACGCGAGGAGGTAACTGTGTGTTGGGATGAGGTGTGGGATGTGGCGTGGTATGTTTCAGGCATACATAGGATGGTGCAGGGTGTGTTCACTTGGCTTTGTTGTCTTTCGGCGGGATAAGATCACCATAGGTTTGGCTGAATCATCCTGTGACATTGATATATTGTAATGTATCCTTTATGCATGCAGGGTCTCCCAGTAGGATTTTGATTCGCTGTGCTCTCTCCCATAGTTTGTATCTCAGTTGTCGCCGTGCTTGGTCATAGTGAGGGCATTCCATGAGGAAATGTTGGACTGTCTCGCGTTGTCCCGGGCAGTAGGGACAGTGTGGGTTGAGAGCTTTTCTTATTTGGTGTAGGTGTTTGTTTAGTGTGACATGGCCAGAGCACAGTTGGAAAAGGATAGATGGATGCCGTTTTGACAGGCCCTCGCTCACTTTTAGGAATTTTTCAGATGGTAGCAAAGGGTCAGTTTGGAGAGCAAGCAGTGCTCTTGGGGACGTTCGGAAAATGGCTTTCTGTCAGGTTTTTTTTCCCTCTTTTTAAACCATTGTTTTGTGGTTGCTTTACTCCTTGGAAGAGTCCGTGGCGCGTTATGGTGTCTGAGCAGCTTTGAGAGGAGGTGGGTGGGTGAGGTTTCCCCTTTGGCCACATCTTTGGAATGGGAATCTGCTTCCTCGTTTCCTGGGATACCCACATGGCCCAGCATCCATCGGATCATGATGTGGTCCGCATTGATAAGGTTGAGTGTCTGCTCCAGTGATGAATGAAAGTAGTCCATGATGTAATGCCCAGGCCCAGATCTGAAAGCCCTTGCTACCTGAATAGCCACTTTGTTGTCCACCATGATAGATACCTGTCTCGCTCTGTGCTCTCTGTGCAGTAGTTCCATTGCAAGTAGCATCCCTACCTCTTCGCCCTCAAAAACCGTGTGGTGTGCATACCACCTTGATGGGCTATCATCGACACAATGAGCAAGTGAATCCTCATATAAAAGTAACAATACACACCTTGAATGCCATATACGACTGGAACAGCAATTTGTACCATCCAAATGAAAGACTATCTATTCCTGAGTCAAGCATAGCTGGTACCTCTTGTTTACCAAATCAGGCAGTTACATGGAGTAGCAGTCCACCAGATGTGTTGCTCTCAGGGTCAACTCCTAGTGTTTAAAATTCCAGTTGCAGGACTGATAAAAGACCAGGACCAGACCAGACCCGGACCAATAAAGACTGATAGTTCAGTCTCAGTTTCATCCAGTCTTTTATGGTCTTGATCTTGGTCTTTCCGATTTTGAAAATTCACAGACCAATAAAAAACCAATGACATACTACTATGACCCACAATCTACCCTATTTTTTCCAGACTTTCCTGGAATTTATTCACCTACATTTAGTTTTACCATAGACTGTATAACATGTTACCCGGCAATGAATATATCTCAGCCATTGGTAGACCAAATTGGCTCACTAAGCGCTCCACGTGTAGCCAGGGGTCCATACTACAATTCCACCAGCTACATGTAAGCCTCAATATGATGACATCACCTCAAAAGAGACTGGTCTTTGGAAGACTGGGCACAACTGGTCTTGAAACTGTAAAAGACCATTCAGGACCAGTTTTGGTCAGTTCAGTCCAGTCTTTTTTGGGCCTCCTTCCATTTTAGGACCAGTTTGCTTCAGTCTTTCCAAATAAAGCAATAAGACTGAACCTAACCAGACTTTTAAACACTAGTGGTACCAGCTCCTATACTAGTAGTGTAAAGACTAGAACTAAGTAGTCCAAGACTCTCCAGTCCTGTTCTCTTGGAGTTTTCCCATAACTACCAACAGTGCTTGCTCCATAGTGCTCTTACTTCAAATAGATCCTTTGGTGGATTTGATCATTTCATTAGAACAAGACTACACTAACCTTCAAAGCCTAGCTACCTTCAACAGGACCCCATTGTCATCTTATCACCACCCCATCTCTTGATAGACCAGTAGATTATTGATAGGCCACTACACAATCTCATTGACCCTGCACTTTGATAGTGCCTTACTACTGCATCTCCAACATCTTCAACCATATGCTTGCAGGAAGGATCAGCCTTCCACCACTGGCATCAACACCTTCCAATGCATCAGTAGAGCCATCCACCTTTCTGGACATCCTCCAACTAATACCAGAAGAAGCAGTTCAATTGGGCTCATACAACTCAAACAACTACAACCCATCAGACTATGAAGTCCAAATCAAGGAAGAAGCAGAGGAGACTCACCTACAGATACTGATCAGCTGTAACCTAAGCAGGACTTCCATTACCACCACTACCTACATGACTTAGAGTTCCTGCACTTAGGGTCCAGGAACAAGAAGCTAATCAAGCAGATCATTCAGACTTAGTACCTAAATCAAAAGAGAACTTTAACTATCCCACCTAAGTAAATATATCTAATGGAAGTAATCCCATCGTGGACAATTTCAATACTTCACAGCCATCTTAGGAAATCAAAGCTTGGCTCAGACACAAGAATGATGGAATGCCATGATTGACATTATGGCAGCTACTCTCACTGCATACAACAATTTAGGATATAAAACCAATACATTTGCTGCTAATGTACAAAGGTTGCAAAGTTGAAACTCTAACCTTGAGAATGAGGTCAAAGATTTTACTGATCAACTACACACAGTACCACCTCCAACTGGAGGTTATATCCAAAAGGTCGAGATTTTCGCAGATTCAGGAGACTATGATTGAGGCCATGTTAAATTTGATGAATGATGGGCTAAGATCCACGCATGGCTATGTCTTAATGCAACAGCCATTTCCTAATTCCTACACAGCTGTCCAAGCAGTCCTATCCTGACTCAAAGGACCTACTGCAGGAAAATTCACAGAAACTCAACTGGCTCAAGGACCTATCTACCTTTGGCACCAGTAAGAAGAAGAACTACCCAAGTTCTTCTGTGATGCAAATCAGAAAGACTGGGTGCTTATGGAGCTTAACAAGTTCCATAAAGTAGACCTCAAAACTGAGCTGTTCATCACTAAGTTTAAGTTTCTATACAATATGGCTGGCATTGATGGTGCACACACTTGTGCCATACTTGAAAAAAGCATGAGACCTTCCATTCTCACACAGATCACTAGAGAAAAGAAGTGACAAACAGACATTACATTGTTGAAATAGTATCCAAGATTAGATCAATCCAAGAGTTAATTGGACTTATTCTTGGACAATCTAAAAAGAAATCTTATCACAATGACTCTATAAACATTGGACTTATTGATGATAAAGAAGACACCCTTGACGTTGGTTTCTTTAACTAATTATGTAAACCCAAACAATAATTCTCAGGAGAATTATCAGGATTAATCTCAAGTTGTTTTAACTGTGGAGGTACAGGACACTTCACTAAAGAATGTAAGAAGTCTTCCACATGCTGCCCTTATTGTAATTGGTTTAGAGGACAACATAAACCAATATGCAGCAAAGGAAGAATGCTTTGCACCACTAATACTAACAATCTGGCTATCTTATGGGATCAGATACAAAAATCCTTACCCCATACTTGTCAAGGAACAACTTTTGATGAAGTCCACATACTTTTTCAATCTATGTCTTCTGACTCTAAGGAAAAAGCCAAAGCAGCTTGAATGACCTGGGCAAGCAAGATGCATCTTGTTTCACAAGTTCCGAAATTGTAAATAACTAGTCATCTATCTATTCAAGTCTAGAGGGGCCTTTGAGTGATTCAGAGCTTGGTCAGAACTTTATACCAGTGCTTAATTCCTTTAAAAATCTATTGGAACTCTCAGATGTTGTTGAAGTAAACTCTTTATACTCAACTCCATCTACCATTGAACAGAAGTGTATTGACATCTGTCAAATGTACTCCTTCTTATCTAACAAAGTTATAGAAGAAATGCTTCCATTACCCAAAATCACTAGAATCTAAGGCAACTCCACTAAGGTGGCCTCATCCATAGACCAACAACCACATTTACACTTTACCCAAGAATATCTTGGATGCTCTGATAACTAACCATCTGGGAGAGATGCCAATAACATATAGCACACTGTAAAAGAGATGGAGATGTGCTGCATCTTTGTTCACTATAATAAAGTGAGATGGAAAAATCAATGGAGCTCATGATGTAGTCATCACATCAACATTGACATCATCTTCACTGTGTCATGTGGCAGCTCAATACTTAGTATAGTAAACATAGATATTGCATTATACAATATTGCATGCAAATGGAGCAAACAGCTATGGGAACGGATGGAAATGCTTCCATCAACTCTTGCATTTGATTGTGAGTCCAGATATGTTGACTTTACTGTGCCAAAGTTTCATGATGCTGTTTGCCCATAAGGAAACATGCCAACTAAATTACTTATCCAACACCTTACCCTGGGTTTAATGTACAGACAGTGAGGCACCTAAGCATGGATGGACAACATCAAGTATTAAGAGAATGGGAACAAGTTTTCAAAGAGATACATTAGATGACTTCTTTGGTGATTGGAATTGGAAGAAGATGATTGGTTTAAGTAAGTCATCTTGCTTCATGCTGAATTGAAAGCTAACAAGTTGTCATGCAAGACAATGTATTACTTGCTAAGATGACAAAAGCATTGGTGCAAAAGGAGCAGCAAGAAGCAGCACTGCAAGAACTGGAGACTACATTGTCTTCTGGTAGGGTTTTGCATGGGTAAATCTGTGGATGTCCCAGCCCTTACCTGCACTATTAGTGTGGGTGTGGGTATCATCACAAGTTGGAAAAAGTATACCCATGGATCTCTTCCCACAGTGGATAGACACATGGTTGTCATCTTTGACAAGTGGCAAGTAGTAGTATGTATACAAAATATCACTCATGGTCAATATCTATGGTATCCCATCCATCCTTCATCTTCTTATCTCTTAATATCTTCTGTTTTAATCAGACCAAGCTGGCTCCAGAGACTGAGATACAAGAGAGCACATGTTGACTGAGAGGACAAGCGAGAATAAACATGAGAAAGTATTTGTCCTAGCTAAATAGCCTTTTGACATCAACAGATGTTGCTATTATATTGAATACACTTCAATCAGATTGTGTTCAACACTCGGAGTTAAGCTGTTCAGAACCACTTACCAGGAATGGTCAGACAATCAATTGCCATGTGTGACAAGCAAGGGTAGGAGGAACAATGTTCACCACTATTTAATGGAGTTCATGCCATATTCAACATCAGCAGCGAGGTAACAATCAAGTTTGAAACAGAGGTCAGATAATTTTGGGGCTGCCAGAATGGATAGATTGTCAAAAATGTTGCTAGGCTTCCCACAAGGGTAACATATGGGACCCAATGACTGTAAGTGATCATTTATTTTTGTATTTTTCAAACAGACAGATGATGGTTTACCAGTGATCTCCAAATCTGCTTCTGGAATGGTGAGTGACACATAAGAGTGCCTGAACTTGTCATGAATGAGCTCCTCAGTAGTGTCAATCCAAGTTTGCTTCCATTCAGCATGCTTGAAGTATGCCAATTTGTGCTAGAGATGGAGTAGTGTAGTAGCACAGTAATGTTAGTGAGAAATATAAACTGGAATGTAACATACCCATTGTGATTCTATACACATTCATCTAAGCTATCTGTGAGAGTGTAGTAGCAGTTTAAAGTTTTCTTGGCAAGTAGAATGGCCAAACAGATTGAGATGGTGTATTTCCTATTGTGTGTGTACTTTGTGAACTCATTGTTAATATGGTCCATTGCAGAAATGACAGACATGATATTTTGGACTTAATATGAGAAGTATATGGTGGCATCTTTGAGAATCTGAATGTGGGCTGATGTAAGCAATGGCAAATGTACATGTGCTGTCAGCCACACACCTTTAAGATATTATGTAGCTGCTGCACAATTTTCCACTTACCATTGCTCAGTTCAAACTTCCAGAGGTCCCTACACTGTATCATGGTGTTCATGGCTTCCCTGTGACTTGGGCATATTCCAACATATCAAGCATCAAATTCCAATGAGTGGCAATTTCACAGAGCATCAAGGTCACAGCTATTCTCATTGAGTCTTCAAGAATTTTCTTCTGATAGGAGGATGCTGATAGAATGGACCAATTTGAAAGCAAGTTTTATGAATCAGTGAAAAGGTGTGCATGTCAGGAATGATACTAACCTTTATGAGCACTAACTTTACAAGTATGATCATGCACTGGGCTCCTATCACTTCTCTGTGGACAACTCTACCACCTCATCTACTCATCCATCATCATCAGCACTGGCAACTTTGCCATCCACAATATACTGTGCTGTTATTATTACTGCTTCTTTATTATTGCTGAATATGTCCTCTTCTGGCTTGTCATTACCACTGGCCACTTCATTAGCAGATTTGTGATCCTTCATATCAAATAGTCTAATTAATAATTTGGCAATCAGGTTGACAATGTGTAAAAAACAATGTGTATGACTCTATGAGCCACCAAAGACTATTACAGCCTGTGTGAACTCATCAATCATCACATCATTGTTCAACATGTTATTGTACATAACACTCAGGATCTAGGTGTGGTTTCAATATCACAATGTAAGTCATTTCTTGAGTTGCAGCTCACCTTGTTTGATAGTTTAAAATCCTTCAGCATATTCACAAAAACTGTCACAAGCTCAGTGCCACTATGTGACTGCCGGTGAGGGATCATCAATGATTGCTACATTGTATGGATAAGTCTCTCACCTTGGAGACTTCAATAATATTGAGCAGTATGCTAATTGCTGCACTATTGTGTTCAAAATGCACAGTGAAAGCAACAAATGCATGATGGTTTGGTGAGGTTCAGCCATCAGTTGTAAAGCTATCTTTCCATTGTATTCCTATAGATGATGATGATCAGTGACTCGGAGTTGCATGGCAAGGACCTGGGCATAATACCCTTAGCATCTTTACAACCTGCTTGCAGATTCATGCAAAGATCAATCAGACATCTTGCAAGACTGTTGCTGGTGAGGGTATATAGTACTCAGGGTATGAAAGCCCTGGGTGCTGATAATGTCAAATGAATATATAAGTTAACCATACTACATGTAATGTCCAGCAAGAGATGCTGTATCATGGACAGCTCAATCTGTTACAATGACCCCTAGTCACCATATTATTCACCTATTTTTCCTTCTTTTCCTATTGCTAGATCACCAGATAATCACAAATAACCCCTATAATCTGGACACTACATTTTCACTAGTAACTGATCACTAATCAGTTATACTAGTCACACATTAGTCACACCCTAGACTTTCACTATCAACTAATGCTAGACATCTCTACACATCACACTGTGACATCACTCGGTCACACTATCTAATCATGCACATATGCACTATACTTTAGATTGCTAGTTTACTACCACTTTCCACTACACTCCCTAGATTCCACTTTCCCACAAAAGCCACTATTATCCCATGCTTTTCATATCTAGGCTATATACTCTGGATTTTTACCATATGTGACTCACACATACTCATGTCCACCTCATACCTCCTATCTAGTGCACATTGTGCACAGCTCTCTCCAATTTACCAATAGCTATTCCACCTCATACTATACATGTTCACCTCAAGAATATATCATTCAATATGCAGACTCACTGTTTTCCAACTTGCATATGTGCACACTATGCCACAAGCTTTGTGATGTTGGTTGTTGAGTAATTAATCAATAACTAGAAATGAATATGTCACAGGGTTGTGGAATACAATATATGAAATATGCATGTCCATGACTACTTTAGGGGCATGATATAAGCACCTTTTATTTGATTTAAATATAACTCTGATGAAATGACCATTATGGAGAAAGAAACATGCTTTTGTCATAGAAAGAGCCATTGAATTGATTGTTGTACTGGACTGGCCACTTGGTTTGCACCAGCGCTAGAGAGGTCCTTAGGAAAGCAGTTAATTGTAGACCCTGGTGAAAACAACAGGGCTGCAATGCTAAGTCTGGAGTGGTAAATAATTAATTTCCATGAAATCAACAACAAGTTCATGCAGGAATTTGAACAAGGTATAGTGATCAATGGTCTGCAGAACAGGATCATCGAAAATGCCATTACTGTGGGACTTCTGGAGCCATGGGAGACAATTCATGACCAAACTCAACAATTTACAATTCTTCAAGAGTTCGCTTTGCTTACTTTGGAGAAAGATGAAGTGCTTAGCCTTGGTAAACAATATCTGTACCCTCCTACTATACTTAGGCTATGAATATCTTTGCGCCCTAAGAACATAGTCCTATGATCCCAAAGAGTATACCTACCTTTTCTTGATTTTTTTCTTGAACTATAAAACACCTGTATTAACAACTACTATCTACTGTATTTGTACCTGAATGAGATGTATTTGAAAACCCTCTATTTAATGCTTGAGAAGTGTGTGAATACACCTAGACTTCAAGTTTATCTGTTTTCTGCACTTGGTGTGCAGCACCTCAACTATTATATACCCAAAATGGAATTTGATAGTCATGCAATCTATATGATATAAGACCAGGACCTGAAACATATGTTGAACAAGCACCATGCAGTAGCTCTTTAACATACTTACATACTTATCAATGTAGTGTAGTGCACCATATATGGTAATAGTCACATACCTCATGTAGTATATAAGTTAGGACTCAGTCATTTGAGATCAAATAACATCTTATGTTCTTACCACAACCATCTGCTAGCAGCAAGTGACCCATAAACCCCTGATGAGTGTTAGGTGTACTCTATGCTTTACCCCGCTCTATTCAACAGGTTATGAGCCCTGTTAGTGCACTGCGACATTCACCACAAGGCTGAACTCACATGTTTACTATCACTGCACATTTTGAAGTTAGTGAACACTGTGTCAGAACAGTCTGTTAGGCCCTCCAATACATGTTTGTTCCTAATGGATAGATGACACCATGGTAATGAACCTACGTCTGGATTGCATGCTGACGCTGTTGCATTCTATACTTTATATAACATGTCATCTTCCTTCAAAGGCTCTTGGATTCCCATTTCCAACAGAACCAACTGGCAGAGTTGGCAGCTGGCCGTGAAGGCCTATCTTCAGTTGACTGGCTCCACCTGGGCTTTGGAAGTCCCTTGTCCCACAGCCATAACCACTACCTCTGATCGTGAGAAGAGAACCAACTATATCACTTGGGTGAGGGCCAAAGACACTGTAACGACCAAACCCATCTATGGTCAATAGGGGTCTAGCTGTTGAGCGGGAAGTGCGTAGACTTGACTAGCAAGTCCTATGAAGGTTCAATGATGTTCTATTGGTACAATGGGAAAGGGAAATAACAAGAGAACTAGACTAGAGACTAAGTACTACTGATCTACAGTATTTATAGGGGCTATATAGGGGCACAGATGGAGCTGTACATAGCTATGTACATAGCTATGATTGCTATAAAGAGTTAATATGTTGTAGACTGGGAAACATGACTTAGCCATATGTTAGCAGATAAGGACAGCCTAGATAAGATGCTGCGATATGATTGATCGATAAGGGAAAGTGAGTCAAAGGGAAAGTGGTGAGGTGAGCATGAGGATAACATGTGTTGCATAGCTGAGATAAGAGAGATAAGGTCATGTGACTGTGGGAGTGTAGGTCGAACCGTTCGAGCATATGTTCGAGCGTGCTTGAGCATTCGAGCAATAGGGGTTAATACAGTTAATGCAAGGAAAGTGTAGGAAAAGTGTGAAAATGGTATGGTGGGTAATAGCGGCTGTTACAGACACCATGGTTGGCTATGTCAACCTCTACTTGTCAGAGCCCATTAGGGCTAAGTACACTGCTCTCAGTGACACTCAGGCATTACTAAAGGTATTGCATGATGAGTACTGAGTGCCTGGTTTGGCTGGAGCTTACGCTCTTTTCAAAGAGCTATTGAACATCAAAGTTCCCCCATCAGTTGCACCCTGCCCCTGCCTTATCCAAGGCAGAGACTCTCTTCACACATCTTGATGCAGCTGGCTACACTGTTCCCACCAAGATCCAGGCAATGCTACTTTTGACAAAGCTCCCTGCCTCTATGGTCATCATCACTCAAATGGTCATCCAGGCAAAGGACATGGCTGGCAAGCCAAAGGACCCATCCATCAAGGTCATCCACAAAACTGTGGTCCTCTTGTGGGATTAATGCTCCCTCACTGGTGGAGGGAGATTGTTACAACAGATCAATAAAATATCAGCCATGAAATGGAAGGGGAATGACCCCAACTTCCAACAGCAGCAGCAAGGGAAAGCTAGCACTGATGGGAAGGGGAAGAAGACCCATTGAGGCAAGAAGAAGGTTAAGTCACAAGACCATGCCCACATTGCCTCCACCACCATTATCACCTATGTTGTTGATGTCCCCACCACCATAGACCCTCGACGTGATGCCCACATCTCCCCCTAGCTCTACCAAGGATAAGGTGGCCCTCCTGCTGATACTCAGATAATGGAGGTCTTTTCACCAAAAGGCTAAGCATCCACCCATCAATCAAAATATCCGATATCTGAACTGAGAGAAAAGGAAGGTGAGCAAAACTCCCCTTCAGACCAAAATGTGGGATGCTGAGGCATTCAGTCTTTCCTCACACATCAAGGTTATATCCTCTGATCATGACAGTGAGACACCTGCCACACTGCCCCTCAAATGTGGTCATTGAGTCCATTGCTTTAAGCACAACATCATGGCACCTCCACAGTCCTCTTGGGACAGCAAGGACATGGTGGACATCTATGGCTCTGACATCAATGGGGACATTGCCAATGCTGCTGGAATCAGCGAAGACAAGTCATGGCCTCATATGGTCAGACAAGTGATTTCATCCACTGCATCTTCTTGAACTAATGGAACTTCATCTCTTGATATGATTTTATCTACACCATTTTTACTATTTGTCCCTCAAAAGGAGAGTAGTTAATATGAATTTATCTGATGGAGACATGAACACTTTAGTTACAAGCATAGCTATACATAGTGTGAATACATATTATGCTTGCAGCACTCCCACCAGTTTAAAACATAAGTGTATATGTGTGGTCCAAAAGGGGAGTTTTGGATCCTTGACTCAGGTGCTTCAATGCACTTTATACCTGACCAATCTGATTTCATCTCCTATATGAAGCTAGAAGGTACTGACCAATTACTGGTCCAGACTGCTTCAGGGGTCATTTATGTCAAAGGACAAGGAAGAGTATCTCTGTCTGCCCTGGCTGTGCAATGGGCAAACTTTCCAACAGGTGTTTCTCTCCTACTGAGCGATGTGCTACATGCACATTTGAATTGATACACTCGGACCTTAAGTAAGTCCTTCTCCACCAATTCATATCATTGACATAAATACATTATCACATTTCTTGATGACTATATATCAATGGTGTGGGTTACACTTTTGCACACCAAAGATGCTGCATTAGCAGCCACTAGACACTTCTTGAAAATGGTGTCCACACAATTTACTGCTAAGGTACAAGGATGGATGTCTGATGTAGGGGGAGAACACAAGTCTAAGCTTTCGATGACATGCTCAAAGGAGAAGGGATTTGCATTTCCCAAAACATGCCCCATACTCCACAACAGAATGGTTGAGCTGAACAATTCATGCGAACCGTTATGGATAAATCTGAAGCTATGTGGCATAAAGCCTGCATTCCAGAAAGTTGGTGGGAATTCAGCATTCAACATACTACCCACATTTACAACAGAACACTGTTGTGCCATCATAACTGGCATACACCTTATGAATTACTTCATAAGCAGCAGCTGAATGTAGCACACCTTCATGTTTTTTAATGTGCCACTTATATACATATCCCCTTTTCTGTGGTCCTGACAAGACTATAGTAGCAGAGATAAAAGCTGCATTTATATGCAAGTGGGAATGTAGGGATCTTGGCCCTGCAAAGGAGTTCCTGTACATGAAAATCCACTGGGATGGTCATAAGATCATGATTGATCAGTGTGCTTATCTTGAAAAGGTCCTTGAGCAATTTGGAATGCAGAATGCCAGATCCACTCTCACTTCCCTTCTATAGGGACCTTGTAGCATGCCAGGTATTTACTACTTGGTGGTATACACATTCTGGTTGTGCTGACTCAGGCGACAAGGGAACTCATTCTCAGGCATTCATGGGGTAGTTGGGACACCAGGTAGCATACAATGCTACAGTACTATCTATGGTGTCTAATTGAAACTAACACCAGACCATTATCACAATACTATACCAAATAGCCCTTATTGACTTGCACTCATGTCCCATCTCTCCCCCTTGATTGAGGTACTAATCCTTATGCATCCATATGGACTCTCCATTGGCCACTGCATCTGCATCTTCATATGTGACATGCCCGTCTCATTTGATATTAGTCTTGCTTGCCCCAGACCCCTGCTTTGACTCATCAGGATTGTTCAGATGTCATGTAGGAGAGACTTGTGTATCCCTGATCAGGCATCCCTTCTTCCACTGTCTGATATGGCCATGGTTTTGAGGTGGTTTTGTGTTATCAAATGCATCAGAGATGGTGGTGACCTTATAGTGACACTCTTCATGTTCTCCAGAACGGATGTTGTCAATGTTTATAAGAGATTTGTAGGGATCTATAATGAGCAAGTAAGTTCATTGTATCTATTCTAGGGTAAATCAGAGAAAAAGCAGGTGTTGAGGACAGAAATGATGGCATCACCGTCAGGGTAGAGGGTGGCAGACTAAGAGGTGGATACAAGTTGGGCATGGTCGCTGGTGTTTTGAGGCTGAGGAAGAAGCATGAAGGAAAGAGCAGATGAGGGCTGAATAGATTTGATAGACTCATCGACACTTTGAAAAACAAAGGCCTAGCACTAAATAACGGACAAGAGTCAAGCTGGGGATGCATATCGGTGAATCTGCATGGTATTTAGACCATAAGGGAGTTAATACACAAAATGTGAAATATCTGTGCAATGCTGACCATAGTCTTGAAAAGCTCCATTCTGCAATAAAATGCTCCACATAGTGTGCTTAGGATGTATCAACTGCCGAACCCATGAGACTGATGGCTACGGAAGTGGAACTAAGTTGACTTCCTGCCTGAGTAATGATGTTAGTAGCTTAAGATATACATTTTTGGCCAACATGAAAAGAGTACCTATGCAATCCAGATACTGTAGGTAAGTATGGGGCAGAACAAGGTGATGGATATGCAAAGGTGACACACTCTTCCCAGTTGACTGAGAGCCAAAGACAGCGACAATGTTGTAGTTGAATCTGACATTGTAAAGACCCCATCGTTCAATCTGGGTGGATAGGTCCAAGCTGTCGGGCAAGTCAGGTTAGCGACAAAGAAGGTCAAGCAATGAAAGTTGAGTGGTAGGCCACAGCGACTAAAGAATGCCTGCCTTGAGTGTAATGCCCATCGGAGGTCTTCAAGTACTTTCAACACAGAGTTGTATTGCAGGCAGCTTGAGTGCAAAGTTTGATATCTGAAAGAAAGCTGATTTGCATGTAAAAAGTGAGCACAGTCTGAAGTTGAATGTTTGAACATCAGTTCAAAGGATAGGTTTGTCATGGGTCACAAAAGTGTGACCAGTATTAGGTTATCTACCCAATAATGAAAACACGAAAACAATTTATTGATGCTATTAAGATACACAAGGAAGATATAAAGGTGTGTATGTAACAGTAAGTGATTATGGTGGGGAGGGAACAACAGCATTTGGAAATTTAGCACCACATTAGACCCTGATGGATAGACCTCTGTGTGTTGGAAAGGGCGAGTTCCAAGCCATACGGTAGAGCACAGTTAAGTTTGGTGTCTGGATATTTCTTAAGGTTACTCTGAAAACAGTTGGTGAAAAATTTAATGATCTCAGGACAATCAATATACCAGCTGCTGTTCAGATTAAGGATTTATGCATCTAATTTTTTCTTGCAGCCATTCAAAGTTGGCTCGCCCTCTTTAATCTGTGTATATATTTCAACAAGCAGAAGGTTGATGTATTCCCAATAGGCTGTTGAAGCCCATAGCCTGGAAGGGGAGTTGTCTAGATTCACATCTGAGTCAGTGGCACCACTGGCATCTTCATTGTTATTGATGGAAGGATGTCCTTTGAGCTTGATGCTTCGACAGTCTTTACCATCAACTGAATGACGAGGTCATTAAATGTCACCATACTTCCCCACTAAGTAAAGTGAGCAGTCATACAACTACAAGAAAATTCATATACTTATCAAGAATGCAAAATGGTCCCATTGGTTTGTGGTCACCTCGTAGTATCCAGTCTGGGCAAGGGATCAGGTAAGAAGTGAGACATGCTGTTTCGATTTGATGCTGCTCATAAGCTAGGTAGAATAATTACAATGAGTAAGTTGTTGTCCATCAATCTTCACTGCTCATACCTTGGCCTTAATTATGGTGCACTGCTTCATAAGGGTTTCCTTCATGAGGCCATCAATGTATTTGAACATCTCTGGGTTATTGAAAGTCAGAGTAGGGATCTTAAATACAGTGGTATTTTTTTTCATAGAAGACTAGGTTAATAGATAAGTAAATGAGTATTAGCTATGCACCTGGGCAATTTCTTAGCTACTATGTATCCAAAGGTTTTCAGGGAGCTCCATTAGATAACCTATTTAGTTCAGTGACAATAAGCAAGATCACAATTGATCTTTCATTATGTCCCACAAATCTTATAAATATCAGGAGTTTTAGGATGGGTGACTCCATACCTTAATATGGTCAGAATAGATAAAGACATAGGTCTCGTCTTTCTTCCATGAATGCTCAATGGCCAGAAGCTTTCCATGCACAGAAATAAGCATTTCTGTTAGATCAAACTAGAAACTTTGTTTGAAATCAGTTCAAAGCAGCAAGTATGTTGCTGACCTCCACAAATTGCTCAAGAGCATCATTCTCAAGCATATTTTCCCAACAGGTATCTAACACATGTTGCCTCATCCGCTTTGACCTGCATTGTTCTTTAAGATCAAGCAAGCCTGATTGAGGGTGATGTTCACCTTGACCTGGGGGAGAAGGACTTTCAGTGAAGGTGGAAGAACGCAACAAGGTTCCATCTTGACAGCCAGGTGGCTCATTGTCGGTGTTGGTTGGCATCACAGGAATGCCCTGCTTGAGTCGAAAATGAGTGAGAAGACTCATGCAGAGCAGTGAAGGACAAGGATTTTGGACTCATGGAGTGCACAGTTATAGCCTCGACATTCTCAAACACAAAATATTAGGTAATAACAGATTACCATACACCACTCAACAAGTTCCTACAGAAGAAACCATATGGCATCAGTTTGTCTAGACCCAGGAGGGGCCTGCTTGACCATGTTCAATAGGTGCAAAAGTGTGATAATTATTTGAGCTGAAGTCTAGAGCAGTCATTGCATCACAACTTCAGATCAAGAACTTGCTTACCATCCTGACAGGAAGCTGAGCAGTGAGGCATCTAACAGAAATTAAACAATGGAAATGGGTTAGATTTGACAAGAGAGCTTACTGCTGCTGTGGTAGATTTCACTAGTGGTGACGTTGCTTTTGCCTTTCCTTTTGTCTTGCCCATTCGATGTGTTTTGTTCAGCTGATCAAAAGCAGGAAGATCAGCCTCATTACTGGGATCAGGGGCAACATCCACTGCCTTCTTTAACCTAAGAAGATCAGCTGCATATAAGCATAATGACACATGTTCAGTGATAAGTGGTACTCTACACTGATTACAGATTTATATTGGAATGGCAGAGATAATCCATTGGTAGTTGTGAAGCAAATACATGTTGAAAATATAGGCATTGGTGGGAATGTGGTCGACAAGAACTTTGATGCACGATGAGAGTAATTGTTCTTGCTGTTCGAATACAGCCCTCATTGAACTGCAGCAGACCATTATGTAATCATGCTGAACATTGACTGTACAGATAACATTCTAATGTTAATAGATTAGTTACAACATAATACATGACAAAAATACAATATATGAAAGGAGAAACAATGATCTTTTGTTCAGGTACAGGATACTGGATCCATGGGACCTGTAGGTGAGGGTGTAACTCTGGAAGGAATTCTAGTACACTAATAACGATATGGGAGGCAATATATTGCTTGAATGGAACCTCTGAGAATTTCTGAGAATATTCTGATCTGATACCTGTTGTCATGCTTAATAATAACATGTAATTACACTTTAAATTTATCACCATGCATTGCAGTGACAGATACAGCTCTTTGGAACCAAGCAGCTGGTTCTGTTGCGCCCTGAAGGCATTGTGCAGCCTGTGTCTCTCGCCACTTAAGTGGTTGCTCAATCTCTGAAGATTTGGCTTTCTTTACAGGTGTTGGTAGATTCACTGCACCTGTAAACAGATACCAATTAGATATCTATAATGAGATGATTCGATGAGAACTTACCAGCTTGAAATGATTTAATCTCAGGAAAACCAAGGAAACTATGCTGGTGAGGGTGCTCACTGATATATTGGAGAACAGTTAGTCCTGTATTGACCCATCTGTGAGTTGTGAGATCACATCAGTAACCCCCAGTAACAATGTGTTTCACACTTTTCTGCTCTGCAAACAGGTGGCAATGCAGAAATGCTGAGAAAGTCTTTAATTACACCTGAAAGGTTGGCCTGTAAACTGTCATTGGTTGTGTGTAGTCAACAAGAAAAGGAAGCATGGATGAAATACCAACTTCACCTCTTAAAGACACAAGTTTGGAGATGCTATCAGAATCAATTTCAAAAGGACATTTAGCAAGATGCAAGCAGCAAAGACAGAGAAACAGAGGCAAGAAAGGTAATGCAGCCTTGACTGTTTCAGACAAAGAGATGTTTGGCCTCATGTGATCACTGCAGGTGGACAACATCAAAGATATGTGTTGGTGAACTGGTTGAAGCAGGGAGAGAGGTTGCAGGGATGGCATCAAGGACAGTCAACTATCTGAAGAAGAAATTGGGTATAGGTGAATCAGAGGACAACATGATGAGCCATGACCAGGTCAAAGCTGCAGAAGCCCATCTGGCTTACATGAAAGGGTTGTTGAGCATAAGTGGGTTGTGGATTGTGTTGATCTATGACAAAGGTGTGAAATCAAACCATTAGTTATTCAATCACTAATACAATTCACATGAACAGGAAAAATCAAAGCTCATGGAGACATGCTCAGATACCTTATATGGAGAGTGTGGAAAAAGGCATAATTCAGATTTACCTGATGATGGTATCACATAGCAAGAAATGGACCAATTGCAAGGTGGCCCAGATTATACACTCAGTTGCATAGATACATGATTGTAACTCTCCTGCAACAAGATTATATTTGGAAGTTAATGAAGATGATCATCAACATGAACAAAACTCACTATATCCACTCTAATATTTTCAAGCTGATGTAGCTGGCAGTTGTGTGTTGTGTGCTCTTAAAAAGGTAGCCAGCATTTGAAATATCCAGTGTCGTCACAAAAAATCTTCTGTTCATTGTTAGTAAGCATAGGCAAGTGTGTGCTTGAGGATGTTGTTGAAGGACTCAATATGCTTTTTCCACATTGCATTGATCTATATCATTGATAGTATGGTTCCTGGGTTGTGATCATAAGGAAAGGTCAATGATTTTGTGGAGCATTCTGGCCACGTGAATTTGCTTCTCATTGATTTTCTTGACCTTCTCAACCATATTCAGAAGCTGGTCTCATCCATTACATCTGATGAATAATACTCAATTGCAAGGTCTTTGTTCATGTTTGCTTCAAGTAGTAAATGAGGTTCTGGTTGGATATGTGCAATTTCTTACCAATGAGTAAGGAGATCTATCAATGACCAATTTATGGCAAGGTCTAGACCCTTGATGGGATGAAAGCATTTTGAGACATAAGTTGACTGCCCAGTCCAACAGAAGCCAATAGGTTTGAATGTCTTCCATGAAGGTCACAAAGTCAAGGGAATTGAGTTGTGTGGTATTGATAGTGTCCTAATGTTGAATCTGATCTGGGAATTGAGAAATTTTCAGGCAACATGTTGGACCTGATTGCCTATATTAACATCTCTGTGGAAAAAGTACTGTAGACTTCCCATCTCCCACTTGTGGAGCTGTTTGGGAGTAACACTGCTAGCCATGAGTGTTGGTGAAATCTGTTGATATTCTCCAGTTGCATGTCACAAAGTGGTGACAAGGATGGAGTCAAAGGATGACTTGGAAGAGAAAGAGGTATCTAGAAGGTCAGGAATGTCAGATAATATATAATCTGACATGGACTTATTGATGGTGTCTAATAATGAGTTGTCTGATGTAAAACTACTCAGTGGTGATAGATGACTAGAAACTGAGCTTGCTGGGGGGGAATCAGCAGAAATGTCTTTCTGATAAGGTAATGGCAGTGGCTGTGTTGCTATGTGATGTGGTGGAGTTATTGGTATTGATGTTGGTGCTGGTGGCAGATAGTGCAGTGAGCTGTGAGCAGCTTCATGTGACAGGTATGGTGTTAAGGGAGAAGTCGATGTTGTGGATAGAACAGTGTCAAAAGGAAAAGAACTACACTCTGGTATATTCAAAAAAAGTGAAAACCACCTAGAAGATGGAAATATTGGTGGAACACTTATGCAAAGAGAACAAAAATAGTATATTGATTGCAGAAGAGAAGAAGGGAAAAAGATAAGATAGCTAAACATGAGGACATGATCTACTAGTATATATAAGAAGTGGTGTAAGAGAGGGAAGAAGGACCTCTATGACAGAGAAGGACATCCATGACAGAGATTATATATTGGGGTGCTATGACATAGGCCTAGGCTTATAACTGTCCAGCATTGGCCTGTCTCTTTTGTCCAGAGAATGTAGCTGCCAACAAGTGGGATGGTTTGCAGAGAAGGTATCTATGAACAAGCTGGAACAACAAATTTCTTCTCCTCTAGCACAGTTAGAATAATAGTTCTGATTATGTGTGATGGGAAAAATAATCCTGAAATGACCAAGCCCACCTAAGGATCTAGTGTTTGTAGAGAAGAGCATAGGAGATCATGTCTAGCTGGTAAGTTTGGGAAAACAAGACTGAAAAGTCTCGCTCTACTGGTTTATAGTATTTATACTACTAGTACAAGTACACAGACCATGTGGTGCTTATCTATGAATACTATACAAGGATATAAACTGGTACTACTGAATACCATGAGGTGAACATAAGTCATGATGTAACTGAAGGATAAGCATAACTGTGCAGGCATGTGTAGACATGAGGTTCAGCAAATGTTCAGTGGATAGGAGCTATTGTTTGCATGGTGAATAACTAGTGAACCAGCACTAAGAAAAATAAAGAAAAATAGGGGAAAAATAGAGCATGTGTAACAAATTCCGACAACTTGCCAGGATGTGTGTACTCTAGCTACAAGAGATCTAGGTATACCTCCATATTATATCTTCAAACTGTGGCTTGGTATTAGTATCTTTCTTGTGATGAGAGTAAAAAGCTTGTGTTTATTCCATACAAAGAAGAGCTGAGGTTCCTAAAGTGTATCATTAGAATCTGATTTGAGAGATCTAATAAGTCACTTACCAATATCCATTAAATATGAAAAACCATCATACCATCCACTCAGCAACATGATGCTTGAGATCAGCACCTTCAAATCATCACCCAAGTGCTTTCAGATAGTTATGCCTGCAGCCTCCAGTACATCCTCCTTAAGTACCCATGTGATGAGTTCTGTGAGTTAATCACCATGCAGCACTCATTAGGCAGATGTTTAGAGGCAGTGAACAACACTTGGGTTGACTGGCTGAATGAGTGAGCCATGCACACTGAACTTAATTACCTTTCAAGTTGAAACATTGGTGTTGGGAACAGAGAATGAAGATTTGAGATAACTGCCAGTTGAAACCCACATGTTCTCAGAAGTCTCCAAGTCCAATCTGTGGTAGAGAAGCAAGAGGTCATTACTAATCTTTACCTTTATAGTGGGCACATGGAGGTATTAAAATGAATCACAGATCATAAGACACCATTTTTGAGGTTTGATGTGCAACAAAGGAAAGCAAATCTGGTTGTTTGATCATTGAGATGAAGGAGGGTGATTCATTGTAGTGCTGCCTTCTTGAGCTTATTGACTGTTGTTAATGTAGTCTCCATGTCTTCTTTATTTTTATTGCTTTCAGTGTTGGTTCCCAGTTCTTGATTTTATATTTCTCGCCAAGATGGGCTTGTAATTGAATCTCAGTCTCTGGCCAGGTGGTGTCAGGAAGTGTTGCAAAGTCTTGAATAATTTTCCAAGCCACGGAATCAGCATGTGTAGATACTGATGATGGAACAGATGTTAATTTCAAGGTTCCACCATGTGTGATTAAGGATTCACTGTCCCAGTAAATAAATTTTCTGTTAATGTAAAGATTTGTTAGTGAAAATATATGGTTGGATGAGTGTGTGATCCCAGCATTGTAGGATTATGTCTGTTGTGACTGTATCCCATATATTTGTTGCCATGGTCATTGCCTTGAGAATATCAATCTTGTAGATTTCTTGTTCACCTGCTCCATCCCATTCAAGTGCATTCTTGTTGAAATTCTTCTGATACAATGTTTTAAAGCATCAGATAATTCCTGCATTGCATAGTTGCATAAATGGCATCAGATTTGGCTGAAAATATTCCATTTGAATATTGGTTGAATTGTATGAGATTGTATGGCCTGAAGAATTGTCCATGAGGAGAAAAATCTGGTGGTTTTCTTGTCAGATTCTTAAGTCTAGCCTCTTGACCCATCTGCTAGAGTAAGATGTGTAATAATAACAAGGCCACCCTTACTCCACAATGGCCTGTGAAACCAGAATTGACTGAAGGTAATACATTTCATTACATGTACAAAGATGGATCATACAGCCATTTCACTACAATTCTGCACAATCAATTTCAAATTGAACCCAAAAAGCTGAGATGGAAATGAATAGAGACTCGCAGTGACATGTAAACCACACATATTTTATGAGGGTGAGCATCCTAATAATATTCACATCTTCCAGTTGATGCAAATCGCAAAAATGAGTTACACCTATGATAAACATCTTGTTGTGGATAGTGACAGTCCATTTGTTGATGAATAGATCCCATAATGTGTTTCCCTGAGTATTAATCACAGATCTGCACACTATACATCCAAAAGTTTGCACAGATGTGATCATCCACAATACCTCAACAATTGTAAGTGGCAGTCCATGCATCATACATTGCCCCAGTTTACAGATTGAGCAAAGTAGACATGTGAAAGAGAATGTGGAACATGGTTCTTGACAATAGAGCTTGAAATGATACACTTCAGTCCCTCTGTTGGCAAATGGAGCCATAGCTGTTATCTTTTCAGTGATAATCAGCATGGGCATGAAGAAGGAGATGTTCATGTAGGACTCCTGTAGGTGCCTGGTGAAGTTATGTAACAGCCAGATCGAGGCTGTAGATAGGGATATGAGCACACGCAGATGTTATAGCAAGGATGTACTGCACTGTGAGCAGATGAGGGAGTCTCGCAAGGATTGCTTGCCAATATTCATCAGATACACTCTCTGGATTATTCACAATGTCCAACATGCATCGGACATAATGATTGGGCACATAAGTGTTGCAATAGCGTCTACCTGATGTAGACACCGGGTAGAGGGAATCTACTCTAGGGCATTACCTTTGGAGGGAGTTACTCAGAGATGATAGCGGTTAGAGATCAAGAGAGTTTTTATTCATATTCAGACTCAGCAGAGTCTTATATACTACTGTTACTGATTATATAAGCAGGTCACGTGACATCAAGTACGTGTCCTTTCAACACTCCCCCTTATCTAGTATATGGTAGATACATAGATATCAAGTGAGAAGTACATAGTAATGTAACTAAAATGTCCGCACAGTTAAGGCGAGTTGAATTCCAAACCGAGCTGGGAGCGGAACTCCTTGAACTTGACATGTCCAAGGTTCTTAGTGAACATATCCGCGGGATTGTCAGTCCCAGGGATAAAGAGTAGCTCTACCTGCTTCCATAGCATCACAGCATCACGTACGAAGTGGTATCGGATCTGGATGTGTTTGGAACATTTTTCAGTGACTGGATTTTGCGCAATAAAGAGCGATCCTTGGTTGTCACCACAAACGGGGATGGGACCAAGGTGATAACCGAGTTCTTCCATCATTTGATGAATCCAAATGGCCTGGCGCGTACAGTCGCTCAGGGCCATGTACTCAGCTTCTGTAGAAGACAGAGCTGTGGTCTTTTGTAAGTGTGAGTTCCACAAGAACACACCATCTGCGAATTTCAGGTAGAAACCTGTTTGCAAGTGAGACGTGACTTTGTCCTGTCCCCAGTCAGAGTCGGTGCAGGCAATGATGCCTTTACTGGATTTGCCATTGTAAACAAGAGAATAGTTTCGGGTACCGAGAAGGTACCGGCAAATGTATAGAGCTTTGTTAAGGTGCTCCTCTGAGGGGTTGGCAGACATGTGGGCAAGTTGTGTAACCACATATGATATGTCAGGCCTTGTGCCGATCATAAGATACAGCAATGATCCGATAACCTGTTGGAATTGCGTCCGAAGTTCCGGTTGGACAGGTAGATCATTCTTCTCTGGGTAATAACCCTGAGGGAG